>SNQJ01S0037365.1:0-27912 GCA_010110895.2 Picea sitchensis
TCATAGGGATGAAGAAAATAATGTGTAACATTGGGCATCAACCGGTCGACGAATGTTAGTCTATTACAGACCATGATATTCGTTGTCAGCAGTTTTAGTCCTCGGATATATATTTCTAGTGATGTATCATATGCATCAAACAGAGATAGTATGCAAAAGTCATGACCTCAGGAAATTGATGTACCAATTTACCCCGACGGGGCCCATATTCTGGCGTTTCATCTCCTAGGGTTAGGTTTTTGGATGTTTATGGTTTCCATTTTTTCTCAATAACATATAAGCCTTTGAGCCTCATTGTAACATAGAGTTCAGAGGCATATAACCACCACATCGCTTCTCAGAGATAAGCTACCAAGCGCCCTAGCTAGTTTATTTCTATTATGTCTATAAACAAATTTCATTTATTTTATATTAATGAAATGAAGTGTCATTTCCACTACATCTTTGTATTCATGGTTATTTGTGCATTTTGTTGTGTTCCTGCGTAAATTCGAATTAGGAACTCCAGGACTTCGAGACTCCAGGAATGTTTCATACATGGACAAGAAGACAAACAGTCAAAGCCCCGGTAATTGTGAAGGAACAAGGAACATTCTTTGTAACCGCCCCTCTAGTGGCCATGTCATTGCTAAAGGATGAAAACCGTATTCGAGTCTGTGTCAGGTGGGATGGTACGAATGAGGTGAACCCATGTGGGTGCCACATGGCATTTGACCAATGATGCTTGAAGATCTTTGGAAGGTAATAAATTCCAATCCAGAGCTCGGATTTGAGCATGGTAATAGTCATTGGAAATCTCTTGACGAGAAAAAGATGATGGAGATCTCGGGAGGAGGATTTGAGATGATTTATAAAAGAGAAATTATTATGCTCCATCCCCTAAAAAGGTACTTAGGCGTCGGGTGTGATAAAAATATATTGTCAACACCTTCTAAAGTAGAAGGTATAGATTGAGCCATTATAATCTAAAAGAGAATATGGCTCCAGAAGGACCAAGCAAAACTCCAACATTCTAGAGTAGTAGGACAAGTTTAGACCCTAAAATAGTCCACTTAACACCCACTGCACCAAGATCGAATAGTTCCTTAGCACTCATAACATCGAGTTGTTTTCACCTAAAAATGCAAGACCATTTTTCATTTTCAAGGGCATTCTTTTCAAGAACATTGCACCAACACATATGAAATTTGGAACATTGTATGATTCATTTGAATGGTGGAGATGAACATTCATGTGTTTTCCTTTTGTTTCACATGTTGATTGATATTCATGTAGTTTGAGGCATGTTTTGCATGATCTATAAGGAAACAAATAGGTTTCAAGAGAATGTCCCTCATGAATATTGACATGTGTCAGCTAGAAACCCTCTCACAGTGGTTAAAGACTTTTCAAAGAAGGAATACCCATCATTTTTACGGATATATAAGGGTTTTCATGTTGTAATCCAGCGTCACAAGTACAAAATAGGAATTCCCTAGTCAAGAAGATGACATTCAACATTCATCTCATATGTGGCATAAAGGAGAAGGAGATTTATGATAAGTGCTCCATTTGGAAACATATAGAACAATTCATTTGTGGTGTCTTTCCAAAGAAGATTAGATATCTTTCAAAATATAGTGCCCAAATTACTAGCATACCAATGCCAGTAGATGTGAAGTGGCTACATCATTTTTTAACTGTAGTCATAATAGATATTATAATAAATATTGAGCAAGTTATGGTGATTTCAAATTTGCAACCTCAAAACTCTAGTTGCATTTGATCATTTCTATTGGAGTACTCCTCCTTGTCTCATGTTATATTTCTATTTTGGGAAGATGAATGTATTAGAGAGTCATCCTTGGAGAACACCCAATCTAGGAATGGGACATATGGCACATAAAACCTACAAACAAAATCAAACGTCGTGAATTGAGGGAGCACTCTCCATGAAAAGGGGACATGTGGTAGCGACAAAATATTCAATCCTTATTTTGTGCATCATTTCACCCTTAATGAGGAATTCCTAGATTGAAAAAGACTTCGAGACTCTTTTGTGTATTTTAACATTATTATTTCTTGAAGGTTCATGGATCTAGAAATTAATCATTAATATTTTATTGTAAAATGTTTGAGAAGATGCTCTATAAAATGAAGAGTTTTCATTTGCAAATTCATGGTTGAATGAATGGGATTTCCCTTCCAATGCTTCATTGAAGATCCCTTGAAAGGAAGAAGTTAAGGGTCAAGATCAATGTAAGTTTTCTCCATTTCTCTTTTCTCTTGCATGGATGAATAGGGATTTGCAAGGATTTCCATTATTGTTGTTGTTGAAATAATATTTGAAGAAGGGATTGTTGCTTCACTAAAAGGAAATTAGCTCTAAGGTACAACCTTTCCTAACTCATATTGTAACCTTGGATAATTAAAGATATTTACTACTATAATTTTATGGTTATAGTTGTCTATTCATTGTTTAAATTATGTTGTAACTAAGAAAGAATATTAAGTTTGGTACATTATTGTTTCTTGATCTCATGGCGAAATCATATTTGAGAATATGATATATAATCGGTTGATCATTCAGTTAGAAGGATTTCATACAAATTCTAGTTCATATAGAGTTTCATATTTGGAGATTTATCTATTGTTCACGGTTGCACGTTATTACTTGGCAATAATGTCATGGTTCTGTTGGTTCATCTTACACAAGGGCGATCACTTATTCTTTCATAGTCTAAAAAATTAGTGTGTACTAGTTGTAGCACATCAATTCATGTATTAAGTACATATTTTCCCTCGTACTCAATCCATCTTTATTTTTTATCTTGACTTCATTTCCCAATATATAGAACTAGTTTTGATAGTCCACCATCACTTTATGACCTAAATATAAAAGTAAATTCATTCTGCAAATCAAATTTTTATATCAAACTTCACAGGGACAGATTTGTAATCTTATTAGGGAATCCCTCCTTGTGACAAAGAAGAGATGGCCTAAATAAGGAATAAAATCATTGAGGTGATGATGGGTGGTGTCCTCAAGTTTCCCTATGGTTTTTGCTTGGTGATTAGACTTATATTTTGTGAAAATATTGGAGACAACATGGGCGATGCTCATACGGGTGAAGAAGTGGGATTGAAACTAGGAAAATGAATTGCATATCATTAATAATCACCTTCATGGAGTGAACTTGTTAATGAGGAATTTCTGATAAGGTCGATATAGCCATTCCCACTTAGTATCTTAACCAATTTTCAATAAGGATTTATACTAGTGAAATGAATCACATAGCATCAATTATCACCTTTGGGGTTTGCACCTAGTACTAGGTGGAGTTTTCCCAATAATAGATCCCACTTAGCTTGCCACCCTTAGGAAGGTCACCCATCACAAGGATCCTAAAAATTATGATTTCATATCAATTTTTTAGCACAAAGAATAAGAGGAAGAAAGAACAAATACCAAATACATGAGAATAGTCTACAACAAATGAATATATATTCTTATAAATTTCCATAAAATCGTGAATTGCACTGAAAGTAAAACTATAATTATCCAAAATCTTCGGTGATAGTGACTTCTTAATTAACAAGAAGTTAGCTTACAATGTCAAGCAAAATTCCCCTCCTCCTTTATATTCAGAAAATGTATACAAAAAATGAGTGCATGGAAAGCAAAAACATTTCAACTTCCCAACTCTTCAAATTCTAGGCCTAATTATCAAGAGGTTATCCTTCTACATGTGTCCCATATACTATCTACCCTTTACAAGCCTCATACACTTTGCTTATTTCAAAAGAACAAGGAAAATGATGATGCTCTACTGAGCCTGGAAGGTAATAAAGCATTCTCTATTTTATCAAGGCCCTTCTCTAACCTAGATAGAAAAGTATTCATTCAAGATTTATTTCCCTAGTGGGAATTATACACATTCCTTGATCCTTATCTTGTTGATTCTAGGAATTTATTCTACGACGCACCTATATTGACTTTTCCTTTCCTTTAATTCCCGCATTACCTCGACTTGAGATAAAAATATGGTATTTTATGTAAAAGAGGGTACATGGCATTGTTGTGTGATTACTTATACGTCTTCCAAAATGTGATCTCAATCATTTAACATTTGACAATATCTTCCATAAGTGTTCATTTGAATCCTTCTTGTAGTCAAGTCCCATGTTACTCTTGAAGATTTTATTTTCACATAATCTTGGGATAACTTGTGGAACATCAACAAAATTTTGTTTCCATTCTTCTAGAAGATCAACACGTCTTTTTCATCCCTCTTTCCTTTGTTTCCATTCTTGCAACCTATGGGAGAGGATAATTATTTCTAGATATTAGCTCTAGAAATCTTCAGAGATTTTGTAGAAAACCCTCTATAGTGTTTACATAGTCTTGAACTTCTAAGACATATTATATAAATTCAACAATATAATTTCCTTACCATTTTTTCTCAAATCTTAATAGACCAAAGTTGGTCTTAGTGGACATTAAGAGTCATTAGTAGCATCATCATTAAATTTTCATAAATAATACTAATAATAATAATAATAATAATAATAATGTGGAGAGATACTCTACATCATTAACACATGTCACTCAAAATAATATATGTTAATCATATAGATTATCATTAAAAAATAAAAGTAATACAATAAATACTATATACCCATCATGTTTTAAGCCAACCTAGATTCATATTAACTCTAAATCTATCAAATATTTAGAGGATCAAATCTTTTGAAATCTTTTGAAATACAAACCTTTTTTTTTAAGTGCAAAACTTAAAAAATGTTTACATCTCTAAATTTATACTTCTAAACTTTAATAAATCTAGATACTTGATAAATTCTCAATTAAAATGAATTAAACCGATAATAATCTAATTTAAACTAAAAATGTCGTATACTACCATCTCATTGGTTTATGAAACAAGAGTTGCATGGCAGCTAATTTGCTATAATTGTTATTTGTCTTTATTAAAGAAAAATTCAAAATCATTATTAAAAGGGAAATATATATATATATAAGTTGTCTATATCATTATGTTTTTCATCTTTAACTATATTTTTACTAATTTATTTTCATTTAAAAAGAAATTCAAAATTACTATTAAAAATAATTTACACATATGTCATCATACATAATTATATGTATATCATTTTGTATTAATCTAGTAGGAGTACACTTTGTATTAATGATAAGAGAAAAACATAAATGCAATAATAATGAAATAAATGGATAGTAATAATGAGAGAACACATGGCATTTTTATTTTTTTTCTTAATTTTTTATATAAAAGGTACTAGGTACTTATAACCAAGTTTATTGAAATGCAATAATAATGAAATAAATGGATAGTAATAATGAGAGAACACATGGAGAAAAATTCCATTTATAAATTGAGTGCTCTGAGATAGCTCTCACTCTGATTTTAGGGTTTGATTTTAGCCACGACCATGACTGGCCAGGGCGGTGGGGAACCGCCACCCCCTCCCTCCCCAACCTCCTCCTTTCGTACGCTAGTCGTAGCCTGCAACAAGAAGATCCCTCCTTCAGAACCTCCAAGCTTCGTAAGGAAACTAAGCACCGTTTCGGAGATCATCCTTCCCCCAGACCAACCAATGAAGGTCACACTGTCCCTCTCAGATCGCGGCCTGGTAGGTCAGTTCATGGGCCTCTGGCCCTCATCCAGAACAACAGATAACTGGATTCAAAGGAACTGGAGGCCGCTGATAACAAATAGTGTAACGTGTTATGCGGTTGGGAGAGGATATTTTATCTTTGAATTCATCTCTCAGGAGGACAGAGATCTAATCTTCAGAAATGGACCGTACTTTATGGGCACACAAGGGATCTATCTGAATCGTTGGACCCCAAGCTTTGATCCAGCCTCGGAAGTGCCAAAAGACATCCCTGTCTGGGTACGACTCCGGAATCTACCAATACACTGCTAGAATTCCTCATCGCTCCAAGCTATCGGGAATGGATTGGGACATTACATAGATAGAGCAGACCCAAAAGACTAGTACTCATGTGCAAGGATCTGTGTGGAAGTTGATCTGGAGGTAGGTTTGTCGGAAGCGGTAAAACTAAAAGTAGGGGATTGGCATCACTTTCAAAAGCTAGATTACGAGCAGCTCCTGTTCAAATGTAGAGGATGTCATGAATACGACCATTTCCAACGAAATTGCTCAAAAAACCTACATATAGAGAAAGAAGGGGATGAAGGCTAGCAACAGGCCCGGAAAGGGAAACCGAAATCAAAAGGCCCAAGAAGCGAAAAGTCGGTCCCAACGCAAGACAAAAACCCAGGAAGCAAAGAGATGGATAACAGCTTCAATACATTGGCCCTGGAAACTGGAGGTGAGGCAGAAGAGTCGAGCAAAGACGCCCAAGGGGAAGCAACAAGAGGTACCCAAATCCCTGAAGATAGAGAAACTCAAAAGGCAACAAAAGAAGAGGAGAAAAACAAATCCCCCCCAAAGGATTGGGGTGACTCAAGGCACATAGGAAGGGGAGATCTCGTCCGGCAGCGAATCGGAAGGAGCAAGTGAAGCCTGGGCCACCCCAAAGAAACCAGGAAGAGGCAGAAAATCCAAAAAAGCAGAAAGAGATCAGGAAACCTACAAGGACGTCCTAAAAGGTGCACAGCAAACCATCAAGCAATTGATCAGTGTGCGACAAACAAGGAAGCTATCCAAAGCCTCCCAAGGAGGCCACTCCCCCCCCCAAGGTAATTAATGAAGTTAACCTCCTGGAATTGTAGGGGTCTTGGTAGTAAAAAGAAAGTGGAAGCACTCAAGGATATCGCCAAAGCCTCGAAAGCGGACATCCTGCTCCTCCAGAAGACCAAGATGAGTCAACACGACTCTCTCAAAGTTTTAATGAACGTTTGGAAAAACAGCCAAGGAATAGCTGAAAATGCCAGAGGCGCATCAGGAGGGCTCTGCACCATGTGGAACACCACCAAAATAGAACTGATAAGCTAAGACACATGCATGCATTGGATTCATACCAAGCTCCTCCACAAAGATTTCAGACATCTGGTAAGCCTCTTTAATATATATGTTCCGCAACATATAGAAGAAAAAAAGATCTGTTGGGAAACCCTCCAAGACTTCTTACAAAAAAATGATCTAGAAAATATTATTTTAGGAGGGGATCTAAATGTAACCCTGACCCAGGAGGAAAAAAGAGGAGGATCTATAGTAAGAGATCCAACTAGAGAATGGGTGGAAGACCTAATCTCAGCCTGGGATCTAATAGACATCAAGCCGGTCAAAGGCCTCTATACGTGGACCAATAAAAGGGTAGGACCGGGGTACATAGCTGCCAGGCTGGACAGATTCCTCATCCAAAGCTCTTTCATGACTCTTGGGCTCATAGTCTCCTCAGAAATCCTCCCCCACAGCATTTCAGATCACAAGCCGGTCCTCTTAGAGTTTAGAACCGATCAAGGCCAGGGACCCATCCCTTTCAGATTCAACCCGTCCTGGATCCAAGACAAAGACTTCCTACGTCTATTATCCAGCGAGTGGACAAGAAAGGTCAAAGGATCTGCTTTTTATGTTTGGTAAGAGAAGCTTTGAAGGTTAAAGACTGACCTAAAGTCCTAGGCAAAAGGACAATCAGACTCAACCACCTCACGCAAAGAAGCCCAAATGCAACTTGAGAGCCACCAGCTAGATTTGGAAAACAAAGAAATCACAAAAGAGGATCTTCTGGAAGAAGCCCAACTCCAAAGACAATGGCACAAAGCCTGCAGGGAGGAAGAATGTTATTGGAGGAAAAAATCCAGAAGCCTTTGGCTGCAGGAAGAAGATAAAAACACTAGTTATTTCCATAGGCAAGCGGAGGCAAGGAAGCATTATAAGGCGGTGACAGAAATCCAGGTCCAAAATATTTAAATCTCAGATCCAAAAGGCATTAAACAAGCAGCCTTTGAGACCTTTGAAGCCCTCTACTCAGAACCGCAAAGGGCAGACCTTGACCCCCATCGGTACCCTCTCTCCATCATTCCAATTCTCATAAAGGAGCACATCAACCTCAGCTTGAAGAAGGAGGTTACGCAACAGGAAATAAAGGAGGCACTGGATCAAATGAATCCGGACAAGGCCCCAGGACCGGACGGTTTCACTGCCAGATTCTACCAACATTGTTGGGGGATAATCAAATCTGATCTCACAAAAATGATAAGGAAATCGCAATCGAGTAGCAAGATAGGAAGGAGCACAAACTCAGCGTTCCTGGCACTTATCCCGAAGGAGAAAGGAGCGCTCAGCTTCAGCCGCTTTAGGCCAATTTCCCTCTACAACACCAGCTACAAAATCCTCACCAAAATTATAGCAAACAGAATGAAAACAATCCTCCCTCTTATCATCCCAGAAAACCAGGGAGGCTTCATCAAAGGCAGACACATTGCAGACAACATCATCCTAGTTCAAGAGGCCCTTCATTCAAGCGTTCGGAGGAAAGACAAAGGTATGATTATAAAGCTTGATCTCGCCAATGCCTTTGATAGAGTCAATCACAGTTTTTTATATGAGGTAATGAGAAAGTTTGGCTTCGATCAGTCTTTTGTAAAATGGATCAAAGTCTGTATAGGTTCACCGTGGATAGCCCCCATGGTGAATGGAAGAGTAACGAAATTTTTCCAAGCCTCCAGAGGGTTAAGGCAAGGGTGCCCCCTCTCGCCTCTTCTCTATGCAATCCAAGCTTCTATCCTAAGCTACCAGTTGGAAAACTCCCAAAATCAAAACAATCTTCAAGGTTTAAGAATAGCGCAAGGGGTGAAAGACATAAATCATGCTCAATTTGCGGACGACACCCTGCTGTTAGGAGGGGCAAGCCCAATAATTGCAAAGAAGTTCAAGGAGGAACTAGATGCTTATGCTGCAGTTTCAGGAAGTGAAATAAGTCAGGCAAAAAGAAAGATTTATGGCTGGAATATTACGCCTAAGGAAATGATGGGAATAACTAGAGTTCTGGGGATGGAAGGGCACACTAACTGGGAGGCCTTTAATTACCTGGGAGTCCCTATCTTCATAGCTGCCCCAAGAGCCTCACAGTGGAACCACCTAATTGACAAATTAAAGAAGAGAATTTCCACCTGGGGGCGAACTGGTTAAATCTTGCGAGGAAAGTTGTCCTAATTAAGTCAGTTCTGGCCAGCGTACCCATCTATCAGAGCTCGCTGCTTTTAGCCCCCGGCTCCATAATACAAAAAATTGAGGCAATGCAAAGACACTTCATGTGGGAAGGCGGAAAGCAGACAGGTAGGAAAATGCACCTGATAAACTGGGAAAAAACCTCTAAGCCTCTCTTGGAAGGTGGACTCAACTTCAAAAAAACCTGAATACAGAACCTAGCATTGGGGGCAAAGTTGCTCTGGAATATTGTCACCGGTGAACCGGCCTGGAGAAAAGTAGCACTGTGGAAAAAATATTTTAGGGGATCAAGGGAACGATGCTTAGAATACCCTTGCAGGGAAACTAAAGGATCCCCTAGTTTTACACTCTGCAAAAAGGCCTTACCCCACTTCAACCCCCATCTCACCTGGGTGCCAAGAAATGGAAAGAAAATCAAAATCTGGCAAGACTCAATCTTAGGAGATCCTCCTCTAGACCTAAGACAGGATCTGCGGCGCCTCAAAGACTGGATGGAAAGCCAAAATTTAAAGACTCTCTCCGACATCTCAGTTTGGGGGAACGACAGGTACAAGTCGTGGTAAGGGTGGGGAGTGGGCAACATACCCTCGGATTTAGAAGGGGACTGGAGCACTCTTAAGCTCTGTCTTCAGGGGAAAGCCCCCCTCAAAAAAAAGGGAAGGACGAGAGAGGTTGGGGAAAGAACGTCAAGCCCTACACCACAACTAATGGCTATCGACTCACTATAAATGTCCCCAACGTCCCACCTGATTCAATCCTCTGGAAAGCTATTTGGCAGTCAAAGTCCATTCCTAAAATTGATATGTTTATATGGACTCTTGCCCACAATAGCATCCAAACAGGGGAAAACCTCCAAAGGAAAGGTTGGGAGGGCCCCTTCAGGTGCACCCTCTGTCAACAGGCTGAAGAAACTATAGATCACCTCCTCCTCAACTGCGTATTTTCCAAGGAAGTCTGGAGGCTGGCAATTGGCACTCAAACTGAAATCAATCGTCCTCAAGTCACCAAGAGTCTGCTCCAGCACTGGGATTCCCAATACCCGTTCCAGAAACAAAAACGAAGCCATGCCTTTGCGTTGTGGAAAGTCCTCCCAAAGTACATCCTGTGGAACCTATGGCTGGAAAGAAACAACAGAATCTTCAGGGACAGAAAAAAGGAGCGCACCCATAGTGGTAGCCAAAATTCAAGCACTATTCGGAGAAAGTGCCCCTTGCTTATGTCAATCAAAACACAGTGGGAAGCTAGAAGAATTAGAAGAGCTCTGGTTGGATCAGTTTAAAATTCAAAGTCAGATTGGGATCACAGTTAGCCCCCCAAGTCAAGAGGATTGGGAAATCAGGAAAGGTAAAGAGGAGTTTGACCAATGGAAAACAGAGAGAGAGGCCTATATCTTGTCCTTCGATGGGGCCTCAAAAGGAAATCTGGGCCTAGCAGGTGGAGGAGGGATAATTGAAAGCCCCAATGCAGAAACAACGATAAGCTATGCCCTGGGTTTAGGTATTGAAACTAACAACATTGCAGAAGCCATGGCATTGTGGCAGGGATTGTGTCAAGCCAGCAAGCATGGGGTCCAGAACTTGGTCATAGTAGGAGACTCCAGATTGGTAATCAGAGCCATTATCTACCGATCTAAAACACAAAGCGCGAAGCTCAACAACCTGTTGGACAAAATCCACCTCCTTCTTGGGCGTTTCAGCTCATATAAGATATTTCATGTGTTAAGAGAGCTGAATGAGAAAGCGGATGTTGAAGCTAACAAAGGCGCCCTCTTGGCGCTGGGAAATTTGAAACTAGATGGAACGTTGTCCACCGTGGAGCTGTCGTGAATCATGAGATACAACCCGCATTCAACATGCAAGTGGACGAGAAGGGGAAAAGGACGAGACAGAGCGCACTCAGGCTCAGTCAGTTCAGGGCCACGTGATTGGGTGAAAGGGACAGAGGAAGGTACCATGCGCAAGCGGATCTCARACAGGGAGGGGACAGAGGAACACCTCGGCCATACCTCTTGAACTTAGCAAATCWGKATGAAATAAKGAAGGCCAAGGAAGGTGAGCTTAAATCAAAGGTGAAACCACAGGTTCAAGTCATTCCTACGCACAGCTCTCCTGCGAACTCGTCTTTGAAGAATCTGGTCGCTCGAGGAAGGGGAGGCATCACGAAATGGCGGCAAGCTCCARCAAAAAACCAAGCATGGAGGAAAGGCTGAAGGCAATGGACTCAACACTGGAGAATCTCAAGCAAATGTTATAGTTCCAACTGGATTTTCTTGAGAATCTGGATACAGAAGCAGGAAAAAGGTTGGAGAAGYTGGAGCAAGACATCACCACCACAAAGTTCGGATTTACTGAAGAACTCAACAAGCTGCATCAAGAACTTAAGAATCCAAAGAAAGAGTTTGAGGAYAGAATAGGTCAGTTGGAAGAGAAAATGTCCCAGCTTMACAACGAGTGGAAGCAGGATCCCAAAAACTAATCAAGTCGCTCTGTCTGAAGCGAGCTTTCCTCTTTTTCTGCATCTTGACATTTTGTATAGAAGTCAAGGCATTAAATAAGTATGTAATCGCAGGTTTTATGTAAGCTTCTGTAGGTAAGGGTCCAAGTTTAGGGTATTCAAGAGCACTGATAAGCATCATACTGGCAATCGCTTAGTGAAGCAAAGCCTTTTGTAAACGTATCAGTGGCTAGTCCACATTTTAATATAAATCCCTCTACCCGTTCTTGTAAAAAAAAATAATGAGAGAACACATGGCATTTTTACATTTTTTCATATTTTTTTATATAAAAGGTACTAGGTACTTATAACCAAGTTTATTGATTATGTAATTAATTTCAAATATTGAAATATGCGAAGCCAACAATAAGACTTGGAATATATCAACCAATGAGAAATGAGAAAAACAAATATTTTTATTATATCAAAAAATATATATTTGTTTTATTAAGTTAAACATTACACTACACATAAATTTAAAATACAAGGCAAATTAATGTCAAATCAATAGCAAACTCATTGCTATATTCCCTTGGCAGGGACTAATAACGAAAATAACTAATCTAATTTTCTATATTTCATTGGAGTGTCGTTCAAAGACCTTAAATTATCAACCCAATTGAATGGAATCATTTTTCAATTTCTGCATTGAGACTAGCAATCCAATTGAAACACGTATGGATATATTTGGAAACAGTTAAATCTGGTCACGACAAATTTATTTCTTTGTGCAAGGGCATTTTCTATGCATATCTACTTGACAATTAATTAATTAATGACATATTTTAAAATATGTAGGACTATTGTAAAGTACTTACCATTTTTTAATGGTTTTGCATGTAAACTACTTACCATTTTTTAATGGTTTTGCATGTAAACCAATACATTGTACCCAAAGTTACATTTTATCCAAAGTTTTAACATAGAACACTTTTTATATACCTATGAGGTTCTTATAACAATTTTTTTAACCATTCAAGGAATTTGAGGTCTTGTTTGGTCTCTTTCGAAGGCAAAACCTTATCTTAGTACTTTCCTAGTGTTGAAGTTAAGAAATATTGAAATACTTGATATACTCACCTTAAGGTCGACTAATGCTAAGAATTGTCTAGCATTAGTTTGATAACATTAGTTATTATGAACCATTTTATACAATGTACTTATATCACTTAGTATAAATAACTAAGTTTGTTACATGTTGTGACTATGTGGTTGCTATTATGTTTGTCATGTGTGGTTGTTGGCATGTCCACCATGTGTTGCACCACCTTGCTACACTTGAATTGAAGAACATGGTAGCGAGCATCTAAGCTGCCTTTCACATTCTTGCTCTGCAGTTTAATTAGAATTCACAGTGGAATAATTTTAATCAGAATTTGTAGCTAAATTAGAGTTATTGAAATGTGAATGGTAATTGAATTGAGGAGAACTTCGTTGGAGGGGAAAAATGTTCTCCCATTCAATAGATCAATATGGCTTCTAGAAGAACTTTTCTAAAGGGGTCACTTGTGCTTCTGTGTTTGAATCTCAATCCTTCCAGTGGTCGAGGCATTATAACTAAAAAAATTCTTAGCTATGTTTTCTTCATCTATTCTAATTTAAAGGGACAACTACAAGAAGCACTAATTTAAATCTCAAAGTGTTAACATTTATCTATCAAGTTATCGTATGTTATCATTTATCTATTAAATTATCTTATCTATATAGAACATGACTTCAACCTTGAAATGGAAGCGTAACAACAAATATGAGTGCTAGAGGGGAGGGTATCACATACGAGCATTGACATGAAGATAAAATAGAGTTATTCGACGCCCATGGAATTGGATTGAATTCTTTGAAGTTTGTCCTACTAAAAAGAGGGATCCAACTCTCAAATCTTCTTTACTTCTTCGACGAGATTAAATATGAAGAGATATACCCGAGGGCTCCGAATCTCAAATATTCTTTGTTACTTCAATGATATTAAATATGAAGAGATCTACCTAAAATCATCATTACACGTCTTATTCAAGAACCAAGGTTGTTGTGACCGCTTCGACTATACTGTAATAAATGGTTGGAGTGGAACCCTAGGGCAACATGAACTATTAGTGACATCAACATTACTTTAATAGCTTCAATCGGTTTGTATCTAAGATTGTGCCAAAATAGCCTACCTAATACTCCATTACTTAAGCTTCTAATTCCATCTCTATCTTTTTGGGTCACTCTCATCTTGCAGTAGTATCTATGTTTTGTTATGGTGAGGTAGGGTTCGGTTCTGTTGTTTCATCTTGGTTGCAAGCTCCATCGCTCCCATGTATTTACACTTTTTTTGGGGCCTCTGCTTATATTTTTTGTCCCTCTATTGCATCTTAATACTTCACCTCAATGATGAATAACAACAAGAATGTTATGACCCAAGAGGGGCATATATATGGCTAAATGTATATGATATGACCCCAAGGGGGGGCATATAGGGGCCTAAATGTACATGTAATGTGTAAATAAATATGTAATAGGGTCGGCCTAGTGATAAAGGGGCCTCATGTGCAAGTGTGAATAGCTATATATAAGAGATCATGTATTCATTATTGGGATGTGAATTGGGAAGTATGAATGGTATTGGGTTATTTGGAGGGGGTTCCCCTATTATTTAAGGAGTTATCATGTAACTTATCTATATTGGAGTTGTTCTCCACATTTACATTCTGTACATGATGTGTAATTCTATAATTTTATGATATTTTGAGCATTTTGGATCATAACATTTGGAATCAGAGCTCAAAGTCTTGGGGTTTCGCTGCTACATATGAGACACCTTGGAATTTTTTCTATAACTTTTTTTCTATGGAATTTCAGAAGGAACCCCTTGGAGAATATTTAGTATACAGATCAAGGTCATTTGGGTTCAAATTTGATCTTCTGGGGCCTTATACTTGCGGAGATATAGACCGTGTAAGATAGGGTTATGGAATCATCATGAATTTAGTCATCACGGAATTTTCACTATAAATTTTTTTTTGTAATGTTTTAGACCTTGAAATCTGGAGGATATTCATATAAATTATCAAGATATATTTGATAAAAATTTCAGCTTCTGGGTCATCCTAATTGTGTAGATACACCCTATGGAAGATAGGGTATATGACTAGTCCTATTGACTAGTCTCAAACATATGTTTTGGGTAAAACAACCATAAATTATTCATAGATAATCCAAATTGAGTGAGACCAGTTGCATTGAATAGTGAACAGGCCATATTATTTTGGGTACAATTTGCATAATTTTATATCAATGAGAAGCATATGCTAGAGACATGGGATCATCCTCAACCATACCCCTTGGGTTGGGCAAGGCAAGATATGGAATTGAAAGTGAACAAGCAATGTAAATTCAAGTTTGTCGTCGAAAAAAACATTGTTAATGAAGTGGTTGAAGATGTTCTTCCTTTGGACATATGTGGAGTCATCGTGGGAAGCCCATACGTGTATGTGAGAGATTGCATCTGTAGTAGGAGAGAAAAATAGTATAAAATAGTTAAGGATGGAAAGGCGTATTCTACAAATGCACACAAGAACAAAGCCAAAATTTCTCTCATCAATGCTCATCGGGCTAGAAGAAGCATGGCCAATATGAAGAAGTTTGCCTTATTGTTTTTTAGAGAATGAAAGCAACAAGGAGAAGGAAAAAATTTAGAGCTTAAGGCATCCTTGGAAGGATGTAGTGGTAAGCAATTCCAAGAACTACAAAAACCGATTTAATCCTACGAGGAAGTGTTTCAAGAGCCTTGAGGACTGCCACCCAAGTGAGAGGTTGAGCAGAAGATTTAGTTGTTGTTGGAGTTACCACTGTCTAACATTAGGTTGTATAGGAAATCCATCATTTAAGTAGATGAAGAGAAGAAGTAGTTGCAATAGTTGTTGGAGCAAGGAGTCATCAAACCCAGTACATTGCCATGTGGCTCACCCATCATCATGGTGCCAAAGAAGGATGGAAGCTAGAGAATGTGCATTGACTACTGTGCCTTGAAAAAAATCACCATCAAGAATATATATCCTTTGGTGAGGAATGCTAACTTATTGGATCAGTGAGGATCAAAGTGGAATATGTGTGGAAGACAACGTTAAAAAAAAGACAAGTTTTTTACAAGTGGTTAGTAATGCCTTTCCGTTTATGCAATGCACCTGCAACTTTCATGAGACTGATGAATGATGTGTTATGCCCTTTCATGGAATCATATGTAATAATATATATGGATGACATACTAATCATTAGTAATACATGGAAAGATCACTTCTCACATGTGACACAGGTACTAAAGACCCTGAGGAAGAATCAACTAATCGTTAATTTATATAAATGTGAGTTTGGGAAGACATCCATGATATATCTTGGACACATCATGGGATAAGGGTGAGAGATGAGAGTGGATTATAAAATTGCAACCATCACCCAATGGCTTATTCCCACCAATTCATTAGAGGTCAGGAGTTTCATGGAGTAACCCAATACTTGAGAGGCCTAATTTGGCTTTTCCACGTGCATGACACCATTGCGACAACCACTAATGGAAAAAAAATTCATTGGGGTAAGTCACACACCATTGCACGACTTAACCACTAATGGAAAAAAAATTCATTGGGGTAAGTCACAACAATGATCATTTGAAGAACTGAATAAGAATATCAATGATGTTCTGGACTTAGCCATGCCAAATTTGCAGTAACCTTTTGAGCTAGAGATAGATGTCATTTGGTATGCATTGGGAGTAGTCTCATGCAAGGAGGAAATCATGTGTGCTACCATTAGAAGTTGTTTCATGGAGTAGTACTTGACTACCCCACGTATGATAAGAAGCTCTTTGCAATTGTACCAGTGATGAAGAAGTGGAAGCACTATCTCCTCAGAAAAGAGACCATCATAGACATGGATCATCAACCCCTTTAGTACCTATAAAGCTAGAGAAAGATGCAACATGAGAGACATTATAAGCGATAGGGAATCTTGCAACAATTCCACCTACTTATGAAGTACAATAAAGGAGCCACAAATAATCTAGTAGACATGCTCTCTCGACCACCACCGAAGAAGATTGTAGCAGTTGGAGTGATGATGTAACTTGAGCCTTTCACTCATGAACTTCCGAGTGTAGACTATAAGGGAGACAAAGTTTTCATAGGAGTATACAAGGAACTGAAGGAGAGATTGGTCATTACCACGGAAGGAAATGAATACCACCTCCAAGATAGGCTGTTATACAAGCTAGACATGTCATGCATTCCCCGCGATAGAAGAATCCAGTTGATGAGAGAATCACACACTACTAGAATTGCAAGGAATTTTGGCATGACAAAGGTAGTGGGAAATTTGCAACAATATGTGTACTAGCCAAAGATGCAAGAGCAGGTGGAAATTTTTATTAGAGGTTGTGTTATTTGTATCAATATTAATCCAAGCAACCAGAATCTTGGCTTATACATTCCATCATCTGTACCAAGCGAACCTTGGGAGAGCATCTCCATGGACATTTTTGGAGGTTTGCCTATGACTCATAGAGGCCATGACTACTTGTTTACCATGGTGGACTACTTTAGAAAAATGTGGTGTTCATTCTATGTAAGAAGATTATCTCTGAATGATAGGCAGTTGAACTATTCTTCAGCCATGTTTGGGTACATTTTGGATTGCCAAACCCCATCATATTTGATTGAGATAACAAATTCTTGGGAAGATTTTGGACAATGCTTTAGGAGAGAATGGATACCAAGCTAAGGTATTCCACTGCATTCCATCCCTAGATTAATAGACAAATGGGGGTTGTCAACCAGATGTTGGTACAGTTGTTGAGAGGTTACAATAATAAACATCCAAATACATGCGATGAGAAACTATTTTACATTCAACACCCCTACAACAAAGCACTCCATTCTTCCACCAAAAAATATCCTTTTGAGACCTATTTTGGTTACTCACCTCCATTTGATATTGTTTATGGACAACATAAGGTTGAGGCAGGGCTACAAGGAGATGAAAAGAAGGCAAGCACAGTCATGGACAAGATCAAACAGATACATATGAGGGTTCAAGAGCAACTTGAGAAGAGCCAACAACTATATAAATATAGGCTTAACCAACATGGGGAAGATCACAAATTCCATGTTGGAGACAAGGTGTGGCTTTACCTCCATAAGGATCAATTGCAAGGAGAAACAAATAAACTCAATCCCCTTAGACACAAATTGTCTAAGAACATTGAGTTGGTGATTGAGAATACCTTCGAGCTAAAACTCCCTCGTTATATGTAGAATAGTTTGGTGGTGAATGTGGAGTATTTGAGGTTGTTTGAAACTTCCATGCTAGACGAAGAGGAGGAGGATCATTAGGTTCTCCCTACTATTGAATAATTTGCACCACACACTCTGAAAGAGTTGAATGAAGACACAATTTTGCAACGTAAGGAATGGGTAACTTGCAGAGAATGGAAAGAGTTGTGGCAAATTGGTCTCAAAGGATAAACTCCAAGGAAGGAAAAGTGGTATAAGATGAACCAGATTGCAAGGAAGTTCCCTCACCTATCCTTGGCAGCTTTTGGGGACATGTTATCGCTTGATTTGTCACGCTTAGATAGGTAAGGTCAACACTATAACAAATCAAAGGGAAACTCGCAAGGGTAATCTCTGTCACCTGGGCTTCCTCTTCCCTACTCTCCTCGGGTTAAGGAAAATCATCTAAAGGGGGGATTCCCTACAAAAGATCTTTACACTACATGCTACAGGTTCCCCAAAACATTATGGGTTAGTGAACCCTTTGTTTGAGTGTATGTATAAAGGTGATGCTCTGCTTCCCAAAAGACCGAAGATTCCTTCTCGTAAGATGATATATCACATAAAGAATAAGTACCTAATCAACTCATGTATATCAGTCGTTTATGAGTATATCAAGCAATTTTCAAATTTGTGGATACACAATGTTTTAAAAAAGGAGGGCTCAGTTATAAGCTTGCCTTTGTAACATAAAGCTTTCATACATCAATGAGCACGCTTTACCAACAAATGATGTTCAAATTGCAATAAAATAGGTAGGAAAGAGAGGATTATATTATAATGTCCTTTGAATTCCCTTAGATCAGTACGTAATCTAATCATTTCAAGGGTGAATCCAGATTATAAAATAGAGTTGAAAACTTAGTTATTATATCTCTCAAACAACATTAAATTCAAACCAAGGGTGTACCTTTCACAGTTATATGATGTCAACCTATCATGTAATAATTCAATGTTTCTAAACAATCATGTAAACATGACACCCAGTCTCAAGGTCAAATGCATTGATCGAAGAATGCACTAACTTTGAACTTTCCAATCCTTGTGAGGAAGGAATAACCATGGGTAAGGGTTGAGAATAATTAAAGAATAGGCTTCAAGGTACAACGAATAAAAGGTTGCAATATCATTCAACCAATGGTCTGATAAGTAGTTTCCAACTTACAAGATCCATGGAGAGGCCTGATATGGAAGTGTGACTTGGCTTGAGGAGGCAAGAGGAAATGAAGGTTCGCTTGCTAGTATAACTTAAATAATAAGAGATCGAGTCTTCATATATATATGTGTGTGTGTGTGGAGACTCGGTCTCTTATTATTTAAGCTACGGTACCTTCATTTCCTCTTCCCTGCTCAAGCCAAGGCACACTTCCATATCACGCCTCTCCATGGATCTTGTAAGTTGGAAAAAATATATTAGACCATTGGATGAATGATATTGCAACCTTTTATTTGTTGTACCTTGAGGCATATTCTTGAATTATTCTCAACCCTTACCCATGGTTACTCCTTCCTCACAGGATTGGAAAGTTCAGAGTTAATGCATCCTTTGCTCAATCCATATATATATATATCCCCAAGGGTTAGCTCAAGTGGTTCTGAGCCAGACGTGAAGCTATCCCCAACGGAGGAGGTCACATGTTTGAATCTCTTGTTCCCCCTTGGAGTTAGGCCTGCCACGAACATCAAGGCCGACAATTTACCCCATTTACCATCCACAAAGTGGGTAAGTAATCTGGGGTTTCCCGTGAGATATTACCTCATATATATATATATATATATATATATCCAAGGAAAAAGGTAAGTAATTTTATTACATAAAGAATAAAATTACATCTGTAGATGTCCTGTGGAATTCTAGAGGCATTGATGCTTGTAAAAAATGTCATGCCTTACAACATCCAAAAAAATATTACATTGTCTAAAGAGATCATTTAATGTCTTGGCTCATAAATGACCAACTTACAAAAAGAAAGGGTATGTACATTTTCATCCCANGTTCTGAGCCAGACGTGAAGCTATCCCCAATGGAGGAGGTCACATGTTTGAATCTCTTGTTCCCCCTTGGAGTTAGGCCTGCCACGAACATCAAGGCCGACAATTTACCCCATTTACCATCCACAAAGTGGGTAAGTAATCTGGGGTTTCCCGTGAGATATTACCTCATATATATATATATATATATATATATCCAAGGAAAAAGGTAAGTAATTTTATTACATAAAGAATAAAATTACATCTGTAGATGTCCTGTGTCATTCTAGAGGCATTGATGCTTGTAAAAAATGTCATGCCTTACAACATCCAAAAAAATATTACATTGTCTAAAGAGATCATTTAATGTCTTGGCTCATAAATGACCAACTTACAAAAAGAAAGGGTATGTACATTTTCATCCCAAGGGGTATCATTCATATAGAATATTATGAAATATCGAGGCCTTCTGAAGCAGATCTAGAATGGAAGGCAACAACCAAAAACTACTAATGATCATAAAGCAACTATAGTCTATACAAAACGAGTCTGAGAGAAAACAAAAATGCAAATCTACCCTAATTTAAAACCTAAGGTTGTGAAGATATTCCCTGTCAATGTCCGGGCATTTTTCCCGGATTTTCTAGACTCCCCTATCCATTTCTAGTCCACTTTTGGAGAGTCCATCGACCTCTTGGTTATGTTGCCTATATACATGAGAGTAATCAACGCGAGAGAAAAAATTTGTGAGCCTCTGATTCTTGGAGAAAATAGGTCAAAGAGAGTAGTTGTGAATTCTAGAAGTGCCATTCATTTAGTTTATGACAACTTTTTAGTCCCCATAAATGTGAAGATTGGTGGTGCCTTTTTCCTTTGCTAGAAGAAGAGTAAGGTTGAGTTCCATAAGTTCACTATGATTGTTTGTGGCCGGGCCCAATCTAGCAGAGAATGAAATAAAATTATTTTTTAGAATAAAAAATAATACCCCCTGCCCCTCCCCAAGAGGGTTGTCCTTGGGCGGCTCCGTCGAAGAAATCCCAGGGGTGGTTAGTTTGGACGATGGAGATGGTTCTTGGGGGAGGGGAAGGGGAAGGGAATTATGGATAGGAGGAAAGGATGGCTAAGGATTAAGATGCGCATGTTGTGGGGGGGATAAACTTGTCTTCAAAAAGGGCATGATTGTGGGCAAGCCATATGCCCCAGGAGGCGATGAGAGGAAGGGATTTAAAAGGGAAGACATTTGGGGAGGAGAGMAAGTTATATAAACCTTCTTCAACAGATGTACCTAAAATGGTGCAGGCTAGTCCCAATTCCATGGTGAGGTGTTGTTAGACCTCCTTGGTGTAGGAGCATTCCAGGAATAGATGAATGTTGGATTCATGATCAGATTTACAGAGGCTACATCTACCCAACCCTATGAAATTCCTTCTTTGTAGCTTGTACCAGGTTGGTGCTTTGTTGAGGAGGAGACATCACATGTACATCTTGGACTTAGGTGGGCATTTTAATTTCCAGATTAATTCCCCCCACCAGGGGAGAGGGACATCCTTAATCGATGAGGATAGGACTTTGTATCCTCATTTGGGTATGTAGGTTCCACTTGGACTATGAGACCAAATAATGGTGTCCTCCTGGTCTGATAAGTGTACCTTGGATTAGTTGAGTGCAGTGATATAGCCAGACCAATTCTGAGAATTCTCTCCCTCCATGCCCATTTCATGGGCTTCCATCCATCTACCAATCCAAACCTAATTTAGGTAGAAGAACCCTTGAGAATTTAAAGAATTTATGAGGGGTTCTGGTAGAAAGTGGTTGTTCTCACAACCAATCCAGGGGTCCTTTTCAATAAGAATATGATGTCCATTTCCAATTTTCTAGATTAGGTATCTACCAATAAGAGGGAAATCTTCAAGGGTTGCTTTCCAGACCATGGAGTCGTTTTAGAAATTTTTGGATGGATTTCTAATCCAATCCTCCCTTGATTCTCTTGGGAAATACTTTACTTGAAGGAATTTGGACCAAAGGTCATTCCCCTGAACCAGGATCCAAGCATTTTTAGCTGTTAGGACCTAAGTAAAAGACAAATTCTTTTTAGGCCCCAACCCACCGATTCCTTTGGGTAGGCAATCTTCTTCCAAGAAGCAAGAACTAGGGAGCAATGCGTGGAGGGACCAGACCAAAGAAATCTTAAGGAAAGATACCAAATTTTTTTGAGGATTCCTTTGGCGACCTAGGTGAGAGAGATCCAATAAACTGGGATTTCTTCTAGGACTAATTTTACAAGTACCAATCTCCATTCTCTGAAGACCCATCTGTTACACCAAGTGTTGATTTTTTTCTCAAATTTTGCCACCAGCCAAAGCCAATCTTTTTTAACATAACCATTTGCTTTCAGGTGGAAGCCAAGGTATTTGAACCCATAGTCTAGGGTCATGTGGGGGATGCCTAGGATGTGTGTTTCTTGTTTTTGTGTTTCCTCTAGTAGTCCCTGAGAGAAAAAGGAGGATTTTTCCTCATTTATTTTCATTCTCGTGGCTTTACAAAAGAGATTGTGGAATTTGTTTAGGCGTTGAATGGATATGATGCTACCATAGAAAAAGATGAGGATGTCGTCAACAAAAAGAAGATATGTGAGTGAGAAGGATGAGCTTACCATGATCCCTTTGGGATTTCTCAAATCAACCACCTTGTGTATGAGTCTGTTGGGGCCTTCTACTACAAGTAGGAAAAGTAGTGGGGAAAGGGGGCAGCCTTGACATAGACCTCTTTCTAGCTTGAAGAAAGGAGAAGTGGAACCATTGATGAGGATGGCAAAGGAGGAGGTTCTAATACAATTCATGATCCAGGAAACAAAGGAGCTATTGAATCTTATTTGAATAATAAGAAGCATTAGGTATAGCCAACTTACCCTGTCAAAATCCTTGGAGAGGTCCACTTTGAGTGTGACCATTTTTGTTTTATGGTATGGATGGAGTGTAGGCATTCTTGGGCAAGTCTAATTGCTTCATGAATTTGGCGGCCTCTTAAAAACCTGAATTGTTCCTAGGAGATGTTGTCCAACAGACAATCCAAAATCCTTCTTGCGATCAGCTTTGTGTTTATTTTGTAATTGTTGTTGCATAGGGATATTGGCCATAATTGGTTTAATGATCAGGGATTATCTTATTTCGGGATGAATTCAATGGAGGTGGCGTTGAATGCTTATAACATCTTTCTGGTCGATCTTGAGTATTCCGCCACTACTACTAAGTCTCGACCCACAAATTTAAAGCACTTGAGGTAGAATTCAATAGGTAGTCAATTGGGGTCGAGACTTTTGTCGTTTTGGAAACTTTGGAGGATTGCTAGGAGTTTAATTTGAAGGGTGCAGGGGGTTTTGGGGTGCAAGGGGTGATTTCCAGGAGGATGGGGCTATGTTCTGAGTCACCCCCAGAGGTGACCCATTGCCACATTTTGAATGGGGATTCCAACATATATTTAGAGAGAAGGTCATGATCCAACCGTTTGGCAATGTGGGCTTCGTCATTTCACATATTTCTCTAGGTGAAAAATATGGATCAATGAAGTTGGTTGTTTCCATAATTTTTATGAGAGAACCTTCTAGGTTATCTAGTTGTGCCAAGGAGCACCAAACCTCACTAGCTCCAAGAGTGAAGTTTAGGTCTCCCCTGATTATTGTATGTCCTTGTTTGAGAGAAGGAGAGAGAAGAGTCTTGGTCCAAAACAACTCCCTGTCACCTGAAAATTACCCATAGCAATTTGTTATAAGGAGATCCAAATCTAGGTCTGATGAGTAGAAGACAGTCCCAAGGGTGTATTTCATAGCCCGTGAGTTGATAAGATTGAGAGATTTCACCTTCCATCATGTTATAAGACCTCTCAAGTACCCAGATGCATCCATCGAGGTAAAACCCCATCCCGAAAAAATAGGGGATAGGGTTGTGAGAGATTTTTTGCCTTTCAACATGATTTCTTGTAGTAAAATTACACAGGGTTGGTGTAGATCCACCAACCTTTTAATGGCTAGTTTTTTTTAGGGGTTGGCCATGCCCCTGCAATTGAGGGAGAGGATGATCATTTGGGGGGTAGGGGGGCTTGGGGGGGATTTCTCTAAGATCCCCAATTAGAGATTGTTGTTTTCTGGTGCGAACCTATGAGTTATCTTGTTGTTGAGCAATGGAGAGATAGGATTTCTTGCCACGTTGGGGGGGGTCAGAGATTGTTTCGACAACTGGCCTAAGCCCCCTTCTATGCTAAGAGACTAGGGAGGAGGGAGTTTATTTTTGGATCTCAAATTGTATTTTGGGGGATCTAGGGAGGGGTGAGGGGGAGAAGGGGGCAATAGGGTAGGGGGGAGGAAGGGGAGGCGACCGAACAAGCGAGGAGGGGACTGAGGGGAGGGAAGAGGGGGATGGAGAGGCTGGGGAGTCCAGTAAGAAAATCCTAATCTGATGGTGGGTGGCCAGGGGGAGAATAGGGAGAGCGTCATATAGTAAAGAATTAGATGAAGGAGATGAGGAATACACAAAGAGTGTATTAGACTTACCATAGGAGATACCTTCACCTACTCCTAAGGGGGGCGAGATGTCGACACCATGTTTGGAGTCGCCCATTCGGTACTAGTCTGCTTGCATTGTCCAAAGCCAGGGTGTGACCCATGCTGAGGGGGAAGGTGCAAACTTGGATGGGCTGACCTGTGAAGAAAGCTTTGATTTCTTTACCAANGAGATGTCGACACCATGTTTGGAGTCGCCCATTCGGTACTAGTCTGCTTGCATTGTCCAAAGCCAGGGTGTGACCCATGCTGAGGGGGAAGGTGCAAACTTGGATGGGCTGACCTGTGAAGAAAGCTTTGATTTCTTTACCAAGAGTTTTTGGCGCTGATATCTCTCATAGTCTTTATACAAATTGTCGTAGGAAAGAAATTTTCCATAGAGAAAAGAAATAGCCTCATAATGAAGGCTTCGATGGTAATTATTTTGCCCAAGTTGAATGGATATGGAGTCAACAAGACCCCCTAAGATCTTTAACCCCACCAAGATTCTATCCATTCCTGTGTATCTTGTAGTTTTATAGGAGGAATCGACTTCATAAAAAAAACCCAAGTCATTACCTATTTCTTTGAAGACCTCCTCATACCAGAGGATGAGAGGGAGGCCACGTAGTCTCACCCAAATAGGAGTTATGGCCAATTGTTCAGTCCTAGAATCAAAGTCCATAGTCCACTTTTTGAGGAAGAGATCTCGCGAGCCCCGGCTCCAATGGGATAGGAGAAGTTTATCAACATCAGTTGTGGATCTGGTTGTCCAGGCCAACCAACCTTTTGCTAAGGTAAGGCATTTTGGTTCGTAGCCAAGAATGGGGAAGAAATGGATCTTTTTCGATTWGCGCATTACCTCCCCTGGCATGCATCAATTGGCGAAGTGACCCACTAATGAGGCATTTTTCATCTGAGTAATCTCATTCAGTTGTACATCGTCACCCAAAACCAGGTTACCTCATTTGTCTTATTCTTTACACACTTTTGGTTGGTGTTTAAATCTATCAATGAGTTAGATAATGGGTTTGTCGTCGAGAACGACGAGGAGGGAAGATCGTTGCACCCGCTCACTAGATCTGCATCCAGGTAGGGACCTACAAATCCTTGTTTTTTAGGGACCTATGGGGAGACTTTGGTAGCAAGAAAGGAGGAGTGCAAAAGAGCACTATGATCCAATGAACGAGGAGGGCCATAATGGGAAGGGGAGGGTGAGTGTAGGGGGAGGTATGGGGAAGGGAGGGAGTATATGGGAAGGTACGAGTGATGGGATGGGGGTGGAGGGGAAGAAGAGGGGAGGAAGTGACAATTATCTGGAGTGTCGTCAAGGGAGTTGTAGGGGCTTCAATACAGGTAGGTGGGAGGGAAGAGGGAGGGGTGACGTCGAGGTGGAGATCAGGAGAGGGGGAGAATTGGATGGGGAGGTTTACCCAGATTTGGGCCCCCATAAAAGGATCGTCCAAGTAGTCCATGTAATCTTCTTCCATAGGAAGGGGACTGGTCCACGTGGGAAGTGCTACAGGAGAAAGATGGGAACATTAGAGGTAGTGCCAGTATAATTATTGTGTGGGTGTGTGTGAAAATTCCTTAGAAACCCTTCGTCAAACAATTTTCTTTCCAACTAAAAACAATCTTAAATTCACAAAAAGTTGAAGTATAAGTTCTTGTGATAATAAATTTGTTTTCCAAGCATCAAGAAGACTCAAAGTGTATGTGTGTGAGTGAAAATTGTGTGTGTGTGTGTGTGTGTGTGAAGATTCTTTACATCCAAAAACCTCTGAACATCACATCATCAAGAGTAGTGCCAATATAATTCTTGTGTGTATGTGTGTGTGTGAAGATTCTTTACATCCAAAAACCTCTGAACATTGCATCATCAGGAGTAGTGCTAATATAATTTGTGTGTGTGTGTGTGTGTGTGAAAATTCCTTTGAAACCCTTCGTCAAACAATTTTATTTCCAACTAAAAACAATCTTAAATTCACAAAAAGTGGAAGTATAAGTTCTCGTGATAATAACTTTGTTTTTTGAGCATCAAGAAGACTCAAAGCTTTCAATTATGAGGAATTATTTACCGGTTGTTGTTTGAGGTTGATTTCTTGGTTACAATCCCTGTAAGCCAAAAAACTAGTCCAACAGATCTTTAATTGCTTATGTTAATCCATTTTGGAGATGGGATATTAATGGTTCTCGATTCAGAGCTATTGCAAATGAGTAGGGGGTTGCTAATTTAGTTTTCTCTTGGTTGTTGGTATATTTCTCTCTCTTGCAGGTCGCCCTCTCACTCCTTGATCTAAAATTCCCTTGTTGGCTAATGTTTTCTCCATTATCTTAGGTTGCACTCCCTCTCTGATGTGCAATTCATCTCTAGTTAAGTGAATCTCCCCATCATGTACACTCTATGACCTCCTCGCGCACCATACATTGCTCTAGATTAAAATTTGGCCATGGGATGGTGTTTATCATTCCCCCAAAGGTCATGCATTGTTATTCAACTATTGCCTAAGTGATGGCTCCCTTATACAAGTCGTGTGTCCTTCCATGCTTGCTCCCTCTCTCGAGCAATTCACCAATCTCCCTCATGTGCTACATGACTCCCTTTTACTAAGTGGTACGATTGAAACTTTTTCCCATAGTCTTGGTTTGCATGAGAATTTGTCTTTGGTTGGATGGAGTGGGTCTTAGGTGGATGGTATTGACTTCATGATGGTTTTCATGTTCTTATAAACACAAGAGTACCCATACCCATGTTTCATATTTCACACTTAAATCATATACTTTGTTCCCTCCTGAGTGTTGGGTAATTAATATTTGTATGTTGGTTGGAAAGAGGAGCATATTCATTTTAAGTTTGTGTGTGAATTGAAGTAGCCACTTTGTGTTGGTGAAATATAAGTACATCACTCGAGTTTTCCCTTCAAGCCTACTTAGAAATATAATAAAAAGCAAAACATTGGAGGCCAGACTATGATATAACCATTGTTAGTATCTTATTCTTGAAGCACTTGAAGAAACAATAAGGATAGTTTAGCATTGCTCAAGAATATGTATTGGTGAAATGGATAGGCTATAATCCTACCATTTATGAATCAACGAGAGGGGGCAAACATTGGTGAATAAAGAGGGCAACATATGGCTTTATGAGGAGATCTCCAAGGACGATAGTGTTGACAGTATTGTCATCCTTTCAAAAAGACAAGATCCCAAGTCCCAATGGTTGGTTAGTCAAAATATTTCTAGGGATTTTTTATATATTAGGTAAGGGTCTATTAAGAGTTGTAGAAGAAGTTAGATTGACTTGCAAGGTCATGGGCTCCTTCAATACTACCTTCATCGCACTTATTCCCAAGATCAACAAGCCTAAGTCATTTGATGGGTCTAGGCTCATAACACTATGCAATTACATTTACAAAATTATATTGAGGGTGTTGATTAAAAAAAAAA
>SNQJ01S0037365.1:28676-43501 GCA_010110895.2 Picea sitchensis
CTTCTTCTCTTGGAGGCTAATAACCTAATATAAATTATCTTCTTGAGCCGACAAGACTTCTAGGGTTATTAGCCAACTCATTAGGGTTTTCTCTTGCTTTTTGGAGTCTTCTATTCTCGTCAGGTTCACACGTGGAGGTAAATACCTCCCGCAGCTACCATAATATTAACACAAGCGCCCTCTATTTATACTGCTCCTTGTCAATTTTCTTGGCCCACTTCTCTTTCTAGAGGGTAATACTATAATATTAATTATTTTATTGAGCCAACTTGTCTTCTAGGGTTTTTACACATCTGTGTAGGGTTTTTCTAGCTTCCAGAATATTTTATTCTAGTCAGAGGTTACACATGGAGGTTGATACCTCCCGCAACTACCATAATATCAACACTCCCTCCTAGCTAGGGAGGTATTAACTATAATGGTCTCAAACACATCCATCCATTTCACATGGTATGGGTAATGCTCACATAGTATTTCATACCATTCTACAGGTAGCATCATCATAGCCACAAATGTTATCTCATGATCACATAAATCAAGTCATGAGCATCATCATTACTATCAGTATCATCTGATAACATCCTGGCATCAAAAATATATCATCGTCTGCATCATCTCTCGAGGCCATACTCCATCTGAGTAATCAGGCATGATGTTGAATAAATCATGTGTTGGACTTAACGCACTCAACAAAGTGTCTCGCATAAGTCACTCACTCAATAGAGTGATACATGGATCATTCTTCTAATCCAGACATACGTCCTATAAGAATGATTGTCCCAACAGATGTCGAATGCCCCGTAATGGGCTAGAAGAACCATTCTCTCCATTATATCATCTCTAAGTTGTACTAGCATGATGTGAATGCATCATATCTAAGTTGTACTGGTATGATGTGGAGTATCATCTACATCATATCTAAGCCATACTAGCATGATGTGAATGCATCATATCTAAGTTGTATTGGCATGATGTTGATCAATGTCTCTGCATCATCTATGAGCGTACTAGCATGGTGTCAATGCACCATCTCTAAGTTGTACTAGCATGATGCAAGAAACCTGCATCATCTCTAAGTTGTACTAGCATGATGCTACTGCATCATATCTAAGTTGTATTAGCATGATGTGACTCAGACATATGCATCATCTCTAAGTTGTACTAGGATGATGTTAATGCATTGCATCTAAGTTGCGCTGGCATGATGTGTCTCAAGACATCTGTATCATATCTAAGTTCAACTAGCATGATGTTGAAGCATCATATCTAAGTTGTACCGACATGATACAGATCAACAATCCTTCAACCTGGAGCATTCTCCACAAGAAGAATGTCTATCCACATGTACATTGACTATCCATGATGCCATATATCAGCATTCCCTCCCAACCGAGGAAGTCATCTTCTCCCTTTCAACCAAGGGAGCAATCTCCACGAGTCCGAGCTTATCCCTCAAGTATGCAAACTTTATCTTGGACAAAGGCTTCATCAAAATATCAGTTGTCTGCTCATTGGTAGACATGTACTAGAGAATCACTTCTCCGTTCTAAACTTTATCACGAAGAAAATAATACTTGATCTCAACGTGCATCGAGTTGTCATGGAACACGGGGTTCTCTGAAAGCTTCACACAACTCTAATTATCACAATATATCACAGTCGAATCCAACACCTAATAAAATAGTCTAAAAACCAACTTACAAAGTCATACTACTTCCGTACAAGCATCACAAGCTGCAATATACTCTACTTCTGCAATACTGAGTGCAACAGACTTTTGTTTCCTGCTAGCCCATGATATCATAACAGATCCCAAACTAAAACATATCCTAGAAGTACACTTTATGTCATTTGCACTCCTTGCTCAATCTGAATTAGTAAATCCATGTTGTTGTACGTCACTGTTTGAGGCATTTCTCAAACCATAATTTAGTGTCCCACAAAGATATCTCAAAATGTGTTTTGCAGCTATCCAATGCTCATGTCCAGGTTCCACCTGGAACTGGCTGAACATGTTCACAGCAAAGCAAATGTCCGACCAGGTATTAACCAAACACAATAATGAGCCAATCAATTGTCGGTACAGGGACGAGTCTACTAGATCAGAATCAAAGTCTCTCAACTTCCTCTTATCTGTCACCAAGGGAGTTGCCATGGATTTGCAATCCATCATCCCAGACTTGTGAAGGATCTTTACAAAATGCTTCCCTTGCCCTAGTAATATTTCACCACGCTTCTGTCATACTTCTAGTCCCAAATAATAATGCATGAGACCAAGATCCTTCATATTGATTTCAGAGGCTAGCTCCCTCTTACACTGAATTATGAGAGGCTCTGCACCTGTCATAACCAAATCATCAACATATAGTAGCAGGATCACAGGTGCATCATTCACAACCTTGTAATAAATATTTGGATCAACATAGCTCTTGGAAAATCCAAGTCTCATCAAGTAACTGTCAATTTGTGCATACCAAGCTCTTGGAGCTTACTTGAGTCCATACAAGGCCTTCTTTAATCTGCATAAATGGGTTTCTCTCGAGTGTACCTCAAAACCTTGAGGTTGCTCTATGTACACTTCTTCCTCAATTACACCATTGAGAAAAGCGCTCTTTACATCCATCTGATGTAAACTCCAACCCATGGATGCTGCAAGAGATATGATGGCTTTAATAGAGGCATATCTGGAAACTGGAACAAACGTCTCATCATAGTCTTCTCCCTTCTGATGGGAGAACCCTCTAGCCACGAATCTTGCCTTGTATTTATTGATACTCCCATCTACTGGATGCTTTATCTTGTAAAACCATTTTGAAGTTACTACAAACTTTCCTTCAGGTCTAGGCACAATTTCCCATAGATTATTTTTCATGATGGATTGATATTCTTCGATCATATATTCCTTCCATTCTTTCTTCTTGACTATTTCTTCAAAGGTGGAAGGTTTTGCATTGACAAGACTTGTCATGAGTGCCACATAACTAGAGAATATTTTGGGCCTCTTGCTCTCCCTGAAAGTGCCACTGGGAGCTTTATGTCTTGCTGCTTCCTATAAGGTGGATTCTAACCATGTTGGTCATTTTTTATTCTTGGGTACAACGACTGGTTCTACAGGTTCAAGTGGTTGGTTTGGTTATAGACTAGGATGTTCTAGAGAGCATGTACTTTCTTCCTTGGGATCTTCGTGTTCYTYTTCATCATTGGAGTCCATGGAATATTATATAGATTTCTTGAAGGAAATATTCTCATCAAAAGTTACGTCCCTGCTGATTTCAACCTTATGTTGACCCGAGACATAGATTCTGTAAGCTTTTGATGTCTTGCTATATCCAACGAATAAGCCCTTCTTTCCTAAAGGTTTTAACCTCTTCCTTTTGTCCTTGGGAACATGGATATAGACGAGACAACCAAAGATCCTTAAGCGTTCCACACTTGGATTCTTTCTGGAGAAGGCTTCTTTTGGAGTCGTGTTCTTCAAAATACGATGAGGACTTCTATTTTGAATATATACGGCTGTCATAGCTACTTCTCCCCATAGAAACATGGATAGATTCTAGCCATTCATCATTGCCTTAACAAATTCTTTAATGGATCAATTCTTTCTTTCTACCACACTATTTTGTTGAGGATTGTGTGGGATAGTTAGCTACCTCCTAATCCCGACTGTTATACAAAAGGCAACGAGCTCCTTGGAGTTGTATTCTCCTCCATTATCATATCTTAGCATCTTGATCTTCTTATCTGTTAAGTTTTCCACTTTAGCTTTGAATTCTTGGAACTTGCCAAATACTTCATATTTCATCTTTAACAAATGCATCCAGGTCTTTCTTGAGAAGTCATCTATGAACATCACATACTAAAGAGAGCCTCCTAGAGACTTCACTTTCATAGGACCACATACATCTGAGTGTATCGGATCCAATATCTCCTTGGATCTATTCTCATTGCTTGGGAATGGACTCTTAATATCCTTCCAGTTATCACATGAAGTTGTTAAGGGTCACATGTAATTGTTGTTAAGACCCGGGTCATCCAACTCCTTTGTTGATACATGTGATAGCCATGAGCATAGAGCGCAACGGTCAAAGGCATTCTATTTTGGGTTGAAATACAAAGCAACGAATGGATTCATTTTTCGGCGGTGGAGATACAATGAGCATTTCAGATTAGCGGCTCTTGGGCATTCAGAATTCCAAAGTTGCGCGAGGTTTAGCGCCAGGCAGAAAGCCCCGAAGTGGCACATAAAGTACCATGTGTCCTTCTCTAACGGATGGTCGTGATTTACTTCCAGAGTTTCGGCTTCCCTGCTCTTGTTTTCCTCTGAAGTAGTTTCTCTCGGAGTCCACATATCTCTACCGCGTGTCCTTCTCAGATTGACAGTCGTGGTTCACCCCTGAGCTTCGAAAGCACTGAAGACACTTGGCACCCATAAGTTCAGACGCGTGGCACTCATCTTTCAGGGGCACATGGCATCCATCTAGCACTGACAGATGGCACTAATTTAAGGCAATTTTGAGCATGTCATCTGCCTATTTTTGAGTGACATGTGTCACCCCTCCGTCCACGACACATCAACATAGTGATGTTCGGCCACCACGTCAAATTCGGGAGATCATTCTCTGGGAGGTTTTATTGTTTAGCGCCATCTCTAAGCACGGTTAGAAGGATCCTATAGTTGCCAGGCAGATAAGCTTTAGAATGGGCACTAAAATAGCGGGGTGGCATAGATTATGACCAGATCAATGACCACGCTTCATTGCAGGGACACAACATGCTCGAAGCTTACAATTCTTGAGTGGTCCCGTAATCGAAACCGTGGTATAGAGAAAGAGCTACATGGTAGAAGGTGGTGAATTGAGGGCTCAAAAGTGGTTTAGATCCCAACCACCTTTGACGGCCCCGCAATCATGTGCTCATATAGCGTCAAATCCGAGAGCGAGGCATGGCATCCCCCTAGGCATTAAGCCTCGTCCCAATCCCGAGGATAAGTCATTTAATGAAAGAAGGGTTGGTGGTTGAAACGTCGACTACCTCCGTAAATAGAAGCATGGAGGGTCTGGTCATGAAGACAGAAATATGTCATCCCGAGGTACCACAGAGGGTAGTCTCTCCTGCAAGCCCATGCTGACCCGAGTTTTCTTTTGACAGAAGAAAGACACACGTGAAGAATCCTAGGGTAGGGGTGCCAGGTCGCACTCCTAAGCTATTGACTATTGTTTTGATTATAAAAGGAATCAGATGAAAAACAAAGGTGGGGGGTTCAGAGGTCGGAGAGCCGAGAGAGTTTTAGGAGCAGGGCACTGTGTTTTTTAGTTTGTAAGCCCGAGGGTGTAATGTGCCTAAAAAACTGTCTAAATAAAATAAAAAATTGTATAATTATCCTTGAATAATTTTGAGATTCAAGAAAGTAAGCTTTATGTTATATAGCTTGAGTCTGAAAGTGTACTAGAGTCCTTACTGTGGTCGACTGTTATTACCATTCAACTTAAAGTTTTCAAATTGACGATATAATAAGTGTTTACTCCTCATTTCAATGTTTATTTAAAGTCCTGTAATTATAATTACTTTCCTATCTGTTTGTACCTATAACCATTACCACAGTCTTGACGATACAAACGATTTTGGGATTTTATGGCTAAAACCTTACATGCTAGTCCCTACATATAAACCATTACCATATGTTTACAATACAAACGACTTTGGGATTTATGGCCTAGGCCTCATGCATTAGTCCATACACATAATCATACAATAAAACGACCAAACAAACTTAGGTAAAAGTAGAGTATTAGTATATACTCCTATGTGAAAAGTTTAAAGTAAGCAGACCCCTTTTAGTTTTAACAGTATCCGGATACGGAAAAGTGGTTAGGTAAAGCCTTCCAGTTAACACAGAGTACGAATATTTGATAATCCTCTGCCCGTGCTAGTAATCCCATTCGACTCCACCTGTCCAAAAACGTAGCGTCAATTGTACATTGTATTAACTGCACTCATTGTGATTTAGGGTTTAGGTCTGATATGCACTTACCCATCCCATTCGGCTCCACCTGTCCGAACGTAGTGTCAACTGTGCATTGTATTAATTGCACTTATTGCGATTTTGGTTTTAAAGATTTCCATGAGTCGCACAGGCGCTTCTTTACTTAGTAGCTCATTGAATACCAAAGGAGGGGTAGGTTCGATATGCACTTAATCCTGGCCAGGGCATTAAAGGGAGTAGGGTACATGCTACAGTCGAGGCCATCACCTAACCTGCTATCCAATGTGGTCATGACAAGTCTATCTCATCACCCTGGTCATTCGTACCCACAGACCTTATTCTCCGAGGAAGAGTTAGCTAGGTTAATGGATTCTGTTGTGGGGAGGTTCTCTGGAAGTCTAGCTCTACGACTCTGTTTTCTTGGTGAGGAGGAAACAACAGTGAGGTTTTTCTCAAAGTAGAGGCAACATCGCTATCTAACCTACTGGTAAGCTTTCTTGTTACTTCTGTATCACTAGTCTGAGATTTGTGTCCGAGTTTTCTTCCTCTTACAACAACATGGATAACCTAGGTGTCGTAGTGATTATACTATCCGTAAGTGGTTATTCTCTTATTGCCAAAACTCCAAGAAAGTTCTGGAAGTTCCTCCCCTCTACTAAGAACTTTTTATTACTGCGTCTTATCTGTTCTGGAAATTTCTGAAGGGGTTGGATGCCTCGTTCCTTTGTTTTTGGGTGTTTCGCAAGTAGATTGCCTCTAGGGCGTGATGTTTTCCGCTCTGCTTCACTATCCTGTATCATTGTTCGATGTTTGAGCTTCTGCGGGGTTTTCTCAAATTCCATTCCAGAAGCTACGTTTATTACGGTGAGAGCGTTGCACTGTAATTGCGGTATTTCCTTGTCCATATTAAATGAATTGTAGTTGTTTCGTAGGCTCTAAATTCCCGCAGTGGCTAGTTATTTCTCCATTTAGTATCTGAATAAAGTTTCCAATCCCAGTTCCGCTCATCTGCCACAAAGGGCCCCTTTCGCCTATATCCCACCCTCGCCAACAACCCGTAATCCCAAGGAGAGAGCTCCTAAAAGGACCTTTCCTAAATGTGTTTTCTAAATCTTGATTTAAATGGTACTTCTCGGTTCGAAGGCTTTATACCATATAACTGGTAGTTATTTACAGGTTCTGTAATGGCTTACTTTGGTCTGTCAATAGGCTAAATTCATCCGTGTTACTTTAATCCTTTCTTCATAAATTTTTTAAAACAAACAGATTCATATATTTAACATTCATGTTAACTGTATTTCGATTCTCTTTACGAAGATTTCATCTAGTATATCATCTGTATCTTGTCTGTACCTTAGAGTATATTCATTCATTGTTTAATGTCTCTGAAATCGGGGCTAGAACTACTATTGTACTTACGAAAGCTATAATTTCTTGTATAACTTCTTTCTTGAACTGGATGTTGTAACTAATGATGGGGCCCTGTTTTGATGCGAGGGTACCCATCAGCTTAATCAAGCTCGCTCCTCCCCTTTTCAGTTGGTGGACGACCACGGCTGGGAAATGGGTCATGCCCACAGCAAAATCCAAGATAAGTATCGGTTCTGTCAAGTGATGTATTTCCATTCTGCGGATAGTTTCATTTACCCTTATTTCGTATAGTTCTAATATTTCAATGGCATATTTAGTTACTAATGTTTTATTGATACAAATTTTGCAGAGTCCTCATCGGTAAGCAGCTTCAGATATCCGCGTTCGTCCTTGGAGACAAAGGTATTCGGGTTCCATGCCCGTAACCCTCTATGTCTCATTCCTTTAGTTCTAGAGGAAGGGCATGGTCCCTTTCCAGTTCTTTTATTTACAGTGTAGTTCAGTTCCATTTCGGTAACGTTTGATTAAGGGTAACCCATCTTGTGATGGAAATTTATCATTGGAAATAAAACACCGTATGGAATGTTTATTTCTTTCAATTCCGGAAGAGATATGTAATATTATTCTTAAAAGACATACAGGGTTTCCCTTCCGCCTACTTGTAATGGCATACTGGTTATTTCATTGGTTTAATATATTAGCGCCATATTGGTTACTTCCAAGGAAAGGATTTTGAAAAAGAAAAAGGTGCTCGGCTATTGTCAGCTATATGTATATCTTATCCTTAGTTGACTCCAGATTGCATGATGGTAAATGAATTCAATTTGCACTTACTGTACTTGTGTTAAAGGCTTTCCTTTTGAAATTATAGGTGATTGTGTTGTTACTTACACAATTAGGAATTTACTCAGGGGTATGTTTAAGTTTCGGGATGTCCCTTCTTCCTTGGGCCTTCACGCCTCTCGTGATTAATTCTGGTAATTAAACTGTGTTAATTCGATTCACTCCAATAATTTTCCAACATTTCAACCTATAACTTTTATTAAACACCGGTTGATATAAAGATGGGTAAATGTTGTAGGTGGTCTATAATAATTCTTGGTATTCGCAAGGTCACTTCCGTACTTTAAATACACATATATATCTTAGACACTTGCGATTAGGGCTATCTCCTAAAAAAATCATGACTGTTCAACTGGTACATGGAAGAAATCTTAGTTAATTACTCTATTGTTGTGTGTGCCCTTGTATATCAGAAATGTCCATACATATTTATATATATCTATACACTATGCAGTTTTCCATTTGCATTCAATATGTAGGTAAACTCAAATCTGCATTACAGATTACTTGTGGGGTTTTCAACTACGACGCTTTATCTTACTACAGTAGTAATTCAAACCACATCACAAATCTTCTTTAAGAATTGACTAGTCATATCCTTCCAGCTAGTATACTTTCGGGAACTAGTATTCATAACAGTAATGAGATGCAACAAAGATAATCTATTCCGAACTAGTAGAGAGACATTCTAGCAGTTCCTAAGTTTGCAATAGGATGCATTCGATCTTTCGTCCTTAATATTATTTCTAAATTAGAATTAGCAGATACATTCTATCAAGTATGTAACCATTTAACATTCAGCCATAGAAGGGACATAAATAACATATCTGAAATAATACGCTGAAAGACAAAGGGAACAACCACGTTCCTCCCAACTGTAGAACAGGGCAGCCAAACCACTTGCCCGATTCACCCCCTAGCCTGACCATGAATCCATGAGGGTGAACTTGGAAAAGCTTCTCTTCAGCAATGTCCTACAGCTCCAGCAGTTTCCCTTGCCTCACACTCAAGCAGTGTTCATAACAGCAAGTAAATCAATAGTCTCCTTCCCCAGCATACTTGGCAGTGTCCTGCCTCCTCACATATGCTATTTATCAATTTGCCTAGGTCTATTTCCCTCCCTTGGGAATTTTCGCAGCTTTCTAAATCCCTGATTTTCAGGGGCTGCCAATGGACAAATCATTGATTTGCCACTTGTAACAATCAACCCAGAGGTGTTTCCAACATGTTCCCCACTCATGGAGTCATGGTCAGCTGATTTCAACATGGCTGTTCCATTTGTCCTCCTGAAATCAATATAAAATATTATATTTTCATACAAGTGTCATAGTCAACTAGTTAGTTGGGTCAAATCAAATCCCTGCCCAACAGTCATAATAATTAATTACAATTATTAAATTCAAAATTGCCATAAATGGAAAAAAAATTCAAAATTCGAATTTACTAAAAACAGAATGAATTTCCAGCAAATTTAAATTTCAAAAATATTTTGTTTTTGGGGATGTCACAGAGGGGCATGGATTGTAAAATATTATGTTATTGAAGATTCCTTTAAGTTGTTTTTATCAGTCTGTCTTCTAAGTTTTTATATCTGTTTTCTTCTTGTCTGGATGCAGCATCTTTGATTCATGGATTCCTGAGGCGGTAAAGGATCTGTTGTCATCTTTCCCATGTTTCATCGCATATCACTCATACACTTTATGTTTTTCTTCTTGTCCGGATGTAACATATCTGATTTATGGATTCCTAAGGCGGTAGAGGATCTGTTGTCATCTTGCCCATGTTTAATCGTTTATCACTCGAACATTTTATGTTTGTCTTCTTGTCTGGATGTAGCATCTTTGATTTATGGTTTCCAAGGGCGGTAGAGGATCTGTTGTCATCTTGCCCATGTTTCATCGTTTATCACTCAGACACTTTCTGTTTGTCTTCTTGTCTCGATGTAACATCTTTGATTTATGGATTCCTGAGGCGGTAGAGGATCTACTGTCATCTTGCCCATGTTTCATCGTTTATTATTCAGATACATCTAATTTCTTCGCAGAGAGGATCTTTGCTTAGTAAATTTTCATCTCTATGTTAAATCCTTATTTCTTCTCTTAACCTTTAAACAAATCCTTTGTCTGATAGGCAGTTTAAATGCCTTCATTGAGCAGGATACTTATGACTCCATAGCCCAACGGTCCCGGACTGATCTGCAACAACCTTTTTTATCTTTTCCTTTCTTTGCAGTCTTGTTCTGACTCCTCACTCTTAACCCATTCAAAACAATTCAATGTTACCAGGCTTACTCCCATTTGCAGTCTGGGAGTGACTCTTGGAGTGATAACATTAATGGCGTCGTTGTCGGGGATGGAAGTGAAGATATCTTCCCTGGGAGAATGACAACAAAGAGATCCAATTTTAGATGGTGAACTGAAGTTGGACACATTGTTCTGACTGCTTATCTTTCACCATGGCAACTCCATCATTAAGAATCTGTTGGTGAATCCACTGGAAGGAGACAAATCAAATGGCTATGGAGGTTATTCTGGCCAGGAGGTTTTCCCCATTAAATTTCTCAGCCATAGTTTGTTATCCACATCTCGTGGCTCAAATTGATGAATGGCAAGATCTGCTAGCCAGATTTTATGAAGGTGAGAATGAAAACCCTCTTGATCATGTTCTAGAATTTCATGCTTTGATCCAGTAGCTCGACATCCAGCATGAAGACATACATATGAAGTTGTTTATGTACTCTCTTCATGGAGATGCTCGTATTTGGTATCACTTTCTCAAGCTTTCTAGCATTTCTTTGCTCAAAGAGTTTCATGGAGCTTTCAATATTCATTGTCAATTTTTTTATTCCTCTGAGTTAAATTTTCATAGTTGTTGTGAGGAATATAAAGGTTGTGTCCAGGATGTAATTGATTCTTATGAAGGATGTGAGGATGAAGAAGATGACTTGGATGAGGAATCAACTCTTTGTCTTCCCTGTTCATCTACATCAGATGAAAACTTTGTTTGTTGTCTCAATAAGGAAAGTGTAGAAATTGAATATGTTATGGAAGTTGATACTCTTTGTAACCCTGACTCTAAAAAACCTAGATATGAGCAGCCTATCTTTGACTCATATGATGATGATAAGATATCGCTTCCCGGATTGAATCTTGAAAGGCAACCTGTGTTTAATGATGAAGAACAATTTTCTCGTGATAAGAAAAAAATAACATTTGATATGTCATTCAAGACTCCTCCTTTATTTGATCATTATGGAGATAGTGATGAAGATGTTGAAGTGTTTTTTGGCTTGGAAGCAAAAAGCATTCGCAGCCAACCTTCTGATGAAAAGGAAATATTTTACCAAGGGCATCATGATAAAGAGAAAGAGCCATTCATTGATATGCATGAGGAGATTTCTTACCATAAGCTAGCAGATGTTATCAGAGAAGATAAAAACGAAGTCGATCAGTAGCCTGCATCAGCCATTCACTCACTTGTGCTTTCCACAGACATTCAACCATATGTGAGCAATTGTAAAGCAGAGCAGGCTTTCTGTCACAAACCCAGTAAGTTTTATCACCTATTTTATGACCCTGTAGGGGAGTACATGGAGTTGCATTTCCTCAATGTATTGAAGCCTTCAAGCTTTATCTTACCTGCATCATTGGGAGGTAATCTGAAGAATGTAATTAATTTTTTGTCACAGTGTTATTGTCCCTTGTTGATCAGTGACAGAGTAAATAAGTTTTCAGATAGGAAGTTACTTGAATGGCTCTGGTGGAAGTTTGTTTTCACCTAGTGCATTGTAAAAATCGATTAGTTTAGGATTGTACATAAATAAGCTCCTTCTGGAGCATGTGTGTTTGTTTTATTTTTAAGTTGAGTAATGTACATGTCAGCTTGTTGTCTTAAGGAAAATGTATTTGAGCTCGACTCCACAACCCAACAACCAAGGCACTGGAACTACTTGTTCTTAGCAACTCACAGGGAGCATGCCATCCCCTATGGAGCCAATGCTATCACATGAAGTTGTCAAGGGTTGCATGTAATTGTTGTTAAGACCCAGGTCATCCAAGTCCTTTGTTGATATAGGTGACAACCACAAGCACAAAGTGCAACGGTTTAAGGCAGTCTATTTTGGGTTGAAATACAAAGCAGCGGACAGAGTCATTTTTCAGCGGTGGAGATCCCAGGAGCATTTCATATTAGCATCTCTCAGGCATTCGAAATTCCAAAGTTGTGTGAGGTTTAGTGCCATGCAAAAATCCCTAGGGTGGCAGATCAAGCGCCACACATCCTTCTCCAACAACCGATATTGATTTACTTCTGGAGTTTGGGCTTCGAGAGTTTGGGCTTCCCTGCTCCCGTTTTCCTCCGAAGTAGCTTCTCCCGGAGTCCACAGATCTCTATCGCATGTCCTCCTCAGATCGATGGTCGTGGTTCACCCGAGCTCTGAAAGTGCCGAAGACACTTGGCACCCATTAGTTCAGACGCGTGGCACTCATCCTTCAGGGGCATGTGGCATCCATCTAGAACTGACACATGGCACTCACTTCAGGCACTTTTGAGCATGTCATCTGCCTATTTTCGAGTGACACATGTCACTCCTCCATCCATGACACATCAACATAGTGACGTCAAGCCACCATGTCAGCTTTGGGATATCATCCTCCAGGAGGTGTTCTTGTTCAGCGCCAAAATTAGCGCCATCTCTAAGCGCGGTTAGAAGGATCCTAGAGTTGGTGGGCAGATAAGCTTTAGCGGGGGAGCTAAAATAGCAGGGTGGCACAGATCGCAGATCAACGACCACGCTTCATTACAGGGACACAACGTGCTCGAAGGTTAAAATTCTTAAACGGTCCCGCAATCAAAACCGTGGTATAATGAAAGAGCTACGTGGCAGAAGGTGGTGAATTGTGGGCTCAAAAGYGGTTTGGATCCAAACCACCTTTGATGACCTCACAATCACGTCCTCRTATAGCGTCAAATCCGAGAGTGACAYGTGGCCGCCCCCTAGGCGTTAAGCCTCGTCCCGATCCCAAGGAGAAGTCATTTAATGAAAGAGGGGTTGGTGGTTGAAACGTTGACTACCTCCGTAAATAGAAGCATGGATGTTTTGCCTGTGGAGACAGAAAGATGTCAGCCCGAAGTACCACAGAGGGCAGTCTCTCCTGCAGGCCCATGCTGACTCGAGTTTCCTTTTGACAGAAGAAAGACACACGTGAAGAACCCTAGGATAGGGGCACCAACTCACACTCCTAAGTTGTTGACTATTGTTTTGATTATAAAAGGCATCAGATGAAAAACAAACGGGGGTGTTCAAAGGCCGGAGAGTTTTAGGAGTAGGGCACTGTGTTTTTTAGTTTGTAAGCATGAGGGGCATGGGTTGTAAAATATTATGTTATTGAAGATTCCTTTGAGTTGTTTTTATCAATCTGTCTTCTAAGTTTTTATATATGTCTTCTTCTTGTCTGGATGTAGCATCTTTGATTCATGGATTCTTGAGGCGGTAGAGGATATGTTGTCATCTTGCCCATGTTTCATTGTTTATCACTCAAACACTTTATGTTTTTCTTCTTGTCTGGATGTAGCATCTTTGATTTATGGATTCCTAAGGCGGTAGAGGATTTGTTGTCATCTTTCCCATGTTTCATCGTTTATCACTTAGACACTTTATGTTTGTCTTCTTGTCTAGTTGTAGCATCTTTTATTTATGGATTACTGAGGCAGTAGAGGATCTACTGTCATCTTGCTCATGTTTCATCGTTTATTATTCAGATACATCTAATTTCTTCGCATAGAGGATCTTTGCTTAGTAAATTTTCATCTCTATGTTAAATCCTTATTTCTTCCCTTCACCTTTAAACAAATCCTTTGTCTGATAGGCAGTTTAAATGCCTTCATTGAGCATGATACTTATGACTCCATAGCCCAACAGTCTCGGACTGATCTACAACGACCTATGTTATATTTTCCTTTCTTTGTAGTCTTGTTCTGACTCCTCACTCTTAACCCCTTCAAAAAAATTCAATGTCACCAGGCTTACTCCCATTTGCAGTATGGGAGTGACTCTTGGAGCGATAACACTTCCCAAGTGCACATCCTCTGCAAACACCTTCGTGTACCAATTGTACTTTTGATATGCCTACAACCATCTGTTTTAGAGATGACAATGCTTGATAATGAATGCGAGCACACCTTCTATGCCATAACTCACTAGGATTGAGTTCATCATGTACAAGGGCTTGAGCATTTTGACCTAGGAGTTTATACAATCTTCCTTCACGAAACCCAATGACTAACATCTTATATTTTTTAATCTTTAGACCATACAAGAACTTTTCCATCGACAAATGTTATTTTATCTCCTTTGTCTTCCAAGCAAGAAATAGATACTAAATTCTTTTCAAACTAGGAACATATAAAACATTGTTAAGATGAACATTGTTACCTGATTCCATTTTGATAGAACCTTTTCCAATTCCCTTGATTGCATAAGAGTTATTGTCTCCAAGTTCCACTTTATGAGATGTTTCCTTGTACTTCATGAGAGATTTTCACGATCACTTGTCATATGTCTTGAAGCTCCACTATCAATCAACCACATGTCGTCTTCAAGAGATCCTGTAAGAGCTAAGTAGTAGAA
>SNQJ01S0037365.1:48788-65951 GCA_010110895.2 Picea sitchensis
TTGAAGAATGTTGTAGATTTATTGACAAAGTCTGTGAGCACAGAAAAGTTCTCCTGGTGTAGATTAACAATGGGCATTGTTGCCCTGGATTGTTGACTATATAACCCTATGGACATCTGAATGCAAAGAAAACAACAAGTGGGAGAATATTGGGTATATGTTATATTTTTTGCATGTGTGTGTGTGGGTGCATTAGGTTCAACAAATGCGTTTGACGATCTTTCTATTATTTCTCTTTGTGTCGTGTGCGCCAGGCGCTTCCTAGGGGGGTCCAGGTATGGCTCCCCTGGTTATGCCCAGCGCCCCGAAATTATTTTTTTGGTCGGTTTTTGTTATTTTTAGTGGTTTTCTAAATTAATCCAGGATTAAGGGATTAGGGTTTTGGTATCTACGAAATACCTAAAAACATTGTATATATTGTATGGTGAATGGTGAAATTCTATATAATGAAAATAAGAAAGGTTTTCCCCGGTTGAGGGTTTCTGGTATAAATCTCTGTGTACTATGTGTATGAGCCATTGATTAATTTTTGTTTTGCTTAAGAATCTATATGCATTGCTTTACTTCACACTTTTAAAACTTACACCTTTTGAGATCTTCCTTTAGAGTTTATCCTTGTCTCTTCTTGTGCGCAACAGGTCCAAATTTCTTCTAGCATTGGAAACTCCTTTCTTGTATTCATGCTTGCAACAAATGCATCCCATGATCTAGAAAGACCATTAAGTGTTATATTCACAATTTCTTTTTCTGGAATAACTTCTTCAATAGCTTGTATTTTATCTCTCAACTGAGAAATCCTCACAAAGTATGAGGCTACATTGTCATCCTTAGTCATTTTTGTGTCACGGAGCTCATTCTTCAAACTCATCACTTGTCCAATATTTATGACTGCAAAAAATGGTTAGTTAGGGCATCATACATCTTCTTGGATGAGTCAAGATTGGATATGTAGGGTATCAAGTGATTTTTTACAGAGTCCACAATGATACTCACAGCGTTGATGTTATTGTCCTTGGACTTCTCCATTTCTGCAACATTTTGAGGTTCCTTCTCTTTTCCTGCTTCAAACTGTGGTTCTACGATCTTACCTTTCACGATATCTAGAACTTTGTTCTTGGCAAGGATGAGGTCAATCCTTGTCTTCCATGCTCTAAAATTTGAAGCTCCTTCTAGCTTGTTCTTTGACTTCATCGAGTAATTCATGACTGCTTTTGACTTTTACTTTGACCCAAATATTCAACCTTGACATTTTTGCTAGATAAAGGTACCAAGAGGTGCGTTAGGCTAAGGCGCATTAGAATGTCCAAGAATTATGTCAATCTTCTCACTTGAAGTGCCCAAAGGGTTAGGTTAGGGTTTGTTGCAACTACAAAATTAGAAACCCTATTTGCAGCTACAACTGGTGCAACAACGAGCTTGCCAAGGAACTGTCGATCTACCTTCCAATGGCTAGACTGTCTGAAGGTAGTGTGGGCCCATAACCTGTTAAAATATTCGATGTGCTCGTTTAACCATAGACAATATCACAATATTTTAACCCAACCATAGGCATGTAGCCATCCCCAAGCACCGTAACCTTTGAAAGATAGAATGATTCTGGAAGCACCACTAGAACCAAGATAGCACACCTTTCTCCAAAGATAGCGCACCAAGCAGAAAGTCCCAAACCACAGACCAAAGACCAGTCACCACTGTAGTAGTTGCAACTCTCCTCCATACTTGTGCACTACTTGTCTTGTATGAGATTGTGAGTGAGTGTATCCAAATGAACTCAAGTGCCCTCTATTTATAGTGATCCTTGCCAATTGTCTAGGTCGACTTCTCTTTCTGGAGGGTAATACTATAATATTAATTATTTTATTGAGCCCACTTGTTTTCTAGGGTTTTTACACACCTGTTGAGGGTTTTTCTAGCTTCTGAAATTCTATTATAGTTAGAGGTTACACATGGAGGTTGATACCTCCCACATCTAACTTAATATCAACAGAAAAATCCATGAAGCTATTGGAATTGCAGAAAAGGCTCTGCATTCCATTAGAATTAAGAAGACGCCTACTATAATAACTAAATTAGACCTATCAAAAGCATATGTTAAAACTTGTTGCCTTTATTTGAGTTTATTGTTGATTCATGTGGGTTTCAACTTACCGATAGTTAATTTGGTTATGGGATAATGTTGATGTTTTGTGGCTTCGGGAAGGTATTCTAACATGACCCTAGGTGTTGGGCATGTGAGAATCATCGTGGGCACCACATCACACTTTTAGTTTGGTGAAAACCCCCTTAGATTTGAGAGGGGGCTTCATGGGTTTGGTGATGGGCTTTGTGGGCTTCTGCAAGGGCTTCACATCCACATAGAAGACTAAAATATTCTAATTTAATGTTGACTTACTTGAAGGGCCTTTACACTTGTATAAAAGGACATAAGGGGCCATTGTGACACATTCATTAGGGTTCTAAGCTTGGTGATTTCAGTCCAAGTTTGGTGACCTCAATCCAACCAAATGGAGGAGGTTATAAGGCTATAGTCTGTTATAATTTTATATGTTTTGGGTAGGTATAAAGGAGAAGGAGAGCCTTGGTGACCTCAGTCTCATGGAGCAGGCCAAGTAGGTTTGTGTTTGAGGTATTTGTGTGGTAGACAACTTGGAGAGGGGTCGAGTATGGAACCCTAACAAAGTTGTCTAAAGGAGAGAGCCTTATTATTGTTTTGTGGATTGTTCTATGTGCTACAATCGAAGAGGAAAAAGGTTGAACCTCAGTCCAAGTGTAGGGTATGTGTTGGGTTTGTTTCTATGTGATAGTGCAGAGAGAAGAGACCAGGTAGGGCTGAACCTCAACCCTGATATAGTTCACTTGAGACCAAGGGTAGCGAATGATAGGAAGGTCGAAAAGGGAGGGCCCTAGACCCCTGTAGTGGCTGATACATAGACCAGAGCTTATGGATAGGCCAACGAACCAGTGTAGGAAATATTGGAGAGGCCGCAAGCCTAATACCTCAGACCTCTGCCTGGAGGGGTATGTTCAACTCTTGTTGGTTGGTTGTAGATGAAGGTAAGGTTGGGTAAACCGTCATTCAGTTGTAGACAACACAATTTTGGGCTTGTTTTGAAGTTGACCTAATGGAAAAGGTAACAGGAGAAGAGGTATATGGGAATGAATTGAGGGGTACATGTGGTTGTCAGTGAGTAACAAGATTTAAGGGCAGTTCAAGGAGTTGTAACAGGTGTGTAAGAACAAGAATAGAGGCCTGAAACAACAATGAAAGAGGGATGGACAACAACAAGGTCATGGACAATTTGTGACAACCTTGAGGATAGATTTAGGGCTGATATAACAACTTAAATGTTCAACAGAATTTGGCACATAAACAAGGAGGGTTTTTGTAGTGATTTTGCAAGTATTTGGCATTATTCTTTTATGTAAGAATTGGGCCATTTTCCCTAGTATGGGAGCCCTATGGTTCTAGTTTTGAGAATAAGGTTTTGGGTTCAAAATTACTTTGTAGTTGTGTATGATTCAATTGTTGATATAATTTCCATTGTGCTAAGTAGTTAGGCATCTCAGTGTGTTTATGCTTATAGTTCAAATAGTAAAATTTATGTATAACTGTCAAAGACATAGACCACACTAGGTGGAGTCAAAATCTAACATGGTATCAGAGCTTGAGGTTCTAAGAAGCGAAGTTGGATCAGGCGATAACTCCGAGAGGGAGTTGTAGCAGTGTTGAGGAGTTAGCTATGAGAGGGAGCCACAGTTATTGTTGGAGGTAGCAAGAAGTTAAATGGTCTATGGTTTTGAGACATGGAGCATATCGTTTAGATGAGGAGTTGTGGACTATTGCAGCTTGGTGATGTGGCAGGTTGGCAGTTTTGGTGGATTGGTGGAGAGCCCAGATCACAAGTTGGAAACTTTGTGGATGAACTTCCAGTGGCTTATCATAATGAGTTGCGATGGGTGCAGCCCCGATGCTTTGGCATGGATGAGAGAGCTTTGTGTGGATGGCAGGTTGACAAGATAGAGTCTTCATTGGGCCAAAGAGTTGTACATTGTCAAGGTGAAGCAATGTATGGGGTATTTGACCCAAAAGGATGATGACACTTGCAGATATGAGTTGCGAAGGTCTACAATGAACTAGACTATGTGTCCATCCACATCTCTGGATTGTTCGAAGAGAGGACACACGTTCAGTTGCAGTTTATGTGTAGACACAAAGAGTCTTATGACTTGATGATGAACTTGGGTAGAAGTTCATTGGATTGTTGTGACTTGGGTAAGTAGGATGCTTTCCTTGGAGGATTACATGGTTCTTATACAGCGGGAGCCACCGACACATGACAGGCGCACAAGATTTGTTTGAGAGCTTCACAGTGTCTAACTCAGGTATGTATGAGAAACTTGGTATGAGGAACAAGCATGTAGTACATGGATCTAGAACAATGGTATTCATGATGGAGTCAAGGGATGTGTTATGAATGGGAAATGTGTTATGGGTGCCAAGAGTGTGTTCTCAGCCTCAACGATTGAGGAGTAGGGCTATGCAGTGTTGTTCCAAGATGGACAAGTGTTATTAGATGTCGAGAGGATCTAGCTCTAACACAACAATGGTCCCAGAGTTAGAGAGGGAAATGTGTGTAAGAAGAAGGGCCAACCCATGCGAGCCATGGAAAACAGTAGAAAAGGACAATGGATAGGGAGCAGATAGCTCCAGAGGTTGTGTAGACTCAAAGGGATCATGATGTCAGAGGGAGTCATGAGACTCAGAGTGAGGCTGGAGGCTTAGAGGGAGAGTCAGTCATTCAGTGGGAGCCAACCTTTAGGTCCATATGGGAGAGATGCATCTTCCAAGACTGTCAGGACGGTGTCATGGGTTGAGATGGCTAGACATGATGCTCGAGAGTGGGAGAATTCTAGGATCAGGGTGTCTTCCAGGGAGAGATCATGCCAAACAATAAGAATTGCCTAAGTGACAGAGGGAGCAACCAATTAGGTGGATTGGAGAACAACTATGGTAGCGATACAGTGCTAGAGGAAGAGATAATTCCAAGTGATTGTGGAGTGTGATGAGAATACCTCCCTCTCTAAGAGGGAGTGTTGATGTTTTGTAGCTTCGAGCAAGTGTTCTCACATGACCCTAGGTGTTGGGCATGTGGGAATCATTGTGGACACCACATCACACTTTTGGTTTGGTGAAAACCCCCTTAGATTTGAGTGGGGGCTTCGTGGGCTTGGTGATGGGATTGTGGGCTTGTGCAGGGGCTTCATACCCACAAAGAAGACTAAAATATTTTAATTTAATGTTGACTTACTTGAAGGGCCTTTACACTTTTATAAAAGAACATAAGGGGTCATTGTGACATAGTCATTATGGTGTGGAGCTTGGTGATTTCAGTCCAAGTGTGGTGACCTCAATCCATCCAAATGGAGGAGGTTGTAAGGCTCTAGTCTACTATAATTTTCTATGTTTTAGGCAGGTACAAAGGAGAAGGAGAGCCTTGGTGACCTCAGTCTCATGGAGTAGTCCAAGTAGGCTTTTGGTTGAGGTATTTCTATGGTAGACAACTTGGAGAGGGGTCAATTATGGCACCCTAGAAAAGTTGTCTAAGGGAGAGAGCCTTATTGTTGTTTTGTGGATTGTTTTGTGTGCTACAACTGAAGAGGAAAGAGGTCAAACCTCTGTCCAAGTGCAAGGTATGTGTTGGGGCTGTTTCTGTGTGATAGTGCAGAGAGAAGGGGACGGGTAGGGCTAAACCTAAACCCCGATCTAGTTCACTTGAGACCAAGTGTATAAGCTAATAGGAAGGCTGAAAAGGGAGGGGTCGAGACCCCTGTAGTGGCTACTACACATACCGCAACTTGTGGATAGGCCAACGGACCTGTGTGGGACAGATTGGAGAGGTTGCAGGCCTAGTACCTCAAATCGAAGCCTGGAGAGGTATGTTAAACTCTTGTTGGATGGATGTAGGTGAAGGTGAGGTTGGGTAAGCCCTCATTTAGTTGCAGACAACATCATTTTGGGCTTGTTTTGAAGCTGACCTAGTGGAAAAGGTAGAAGGAGAAGAGGTCTGTGGGAATGACTTGAGTGGTACAAGTGGTTGTCAATGAGCAACAAAATTTAAGGGCATTCTAAGGAGCTGTTACAGGTGTATAACAACAAGTATAGAGGCTTGGAACAACAGTGAAAGAGGGTTGGACAATAGTAAGGTCATGGACAGTTTGTGACAACCTTTAAGACATATTTAGGATTGATATGACAACCTAAACGTTCAACAAAATATGGCACAGAAACCAAGGAGGGTTTCTGTAGTGATTTTGTAAGTATTTGGCATTATTCTTTTGTGTAAGAATTGGGCCATTTTCCCTGGTACGGGAGCCATGTGGTTCTGATTTTAATAAACAAGGTTTTGGGCTCAAAATTATTGTGCACTTGTGTATGATTCAATTGGTGATCTATTTTCCATTGTGCTAAGTAGTTAGGCATCTCAATGTGTTTATGCTTACAGTTCAAATAGTAAAATTTGTGTATAACTGTAGAAGACATAGACAAAACCTGAGGTGTGGTCAAAATCTAACATCCAATGGGTCTATTTCGGAGGGAGGGAAATGTAGGGAGATTCTCCAGCTTTATTGCAAAGATTTTGGTGTGGAAATTAACGATCTCAAATCTACATTTAGTTTAAATGGAATTAGGGGTGAGGAGGATATGGCTATGAAGCAGTTATTTCCATTTAGGACAACTCTTTTGCAAGATGGTATAAAGTATTTGGGTTTTATATTTAAATCCCAATGATTGTGGTATAAGATATTGGAGTTTGTTTAAGGTAGATAGAAAGGAGAATACATTTTTGGTGTAATAGGTGGGTATCACAAGGCGGACTACTAACTTTGGTTAAGTCAATTATGGAGGCAATTCTAATTTATTAGCATTCATTGGCTCACATTCCCAAAGGAGTCTTATAAAGGATTGGGAGGAATTGTTTCAATTTCCCGTGGAGAGGAAAGGAAGACAAGGTGGGCCCCTACATAACAAAGTGTCAAACTTTAGCTAAACTTAAGGGTCATTAGGGATTAAAACATATTCATGTCTTTGGTAGCCAGAAGCCTTTATAACTTAATTACTAAAGAGATATTGGGGAAAAGAATTATAGTGTAGAAATACATTGCTCTTGGCAACATTATGGATTAGATAAGATTGGAAAGAAAGAGTATAAAAAATGTGTCGAATTAGTTCTTGCTTTTTCAGTGGTTGACAACTTCCTCACTTGGAAAGTTGGTAATGACATGCAAATCAAATTGAGGATTGATGTTGTTGTGGGTTGCAATAATTCAATATTTTTGCCCATTGTTCTCATTGATAGGTGACATGACCTGAGTTTATTCACTTTATATCATATTATGGACAATGAAGCTACTAATATTTGGCGCTAAGGATGGAGGTTAGTGTATTCTTTGGAGTTGGTTGGAATTCATACTACTGCTTGGTAGGTTTTCTTGGATGAATTAAAAAGATGCCACATTTGGATTTGGAAGGACTACTCTCTAGTTTGGTCAATGCATAAAAATGGTGGGATAGATTCAAGTTGGGTTACAACGTGATGCACTTAGAGGAACAACTTCGGTGGTGGTCTAAAATATGGAAGGTTAAAGCTCCCAAGAAGACAGTTTTGTTCGTGTGGTTAGCTCTAAAAAATAGTCTTGACTTGGGAACTACTTCAAAGAAGGAACAAATGGGGTCCTGGAATTTCCATTCTACATAGGAGGGCTAAACAAAATATCTATAATATGGTTATACATTGTCCATATCAAATTGAATATTATTTAGTGGATCTTATATACTATAAGTTATATAGATATTTCATAGATCAAAATTATCTCTCTATTGTTGTTAGTGTAAAGAAGAAAATAAATATTGCGAAATTAAGAAAAAAAACCCATGAGCTTCATAATGGAACTAAGAGGTGGACAAGACCCAAAACATCCCATGAAGAAAGAACTTGTAAAGTTTGCAATTCTAACAAAGTAGAAGATAAAACACTTTTTCTCTTAGAGTGCACAACCTACATAAATATTAGACCTCAATTTTAAATCACATATAATACGACCAATATTCGTAATGTTAACCCATGAAACCAAAGTGAACTCAACAACCATATTTCCAAGTTATTTAATCTTAAAAGCAAAATAAAAAAACTTACTCATCACATTTCTCCATCTTGGTCGTTTTTGTTATGATTTTCAAGTCTTAAACTCATGGGGTTGTTTTGACGCCCTAAATGATGTTTTTTGGTCATTGGGGGCCTTGGGGTTTCCATTAGATATTTCAAGGAGCTACTAAATGCCCCAAACAAAGATTGTGTGCAAACGTTGTGCCCCTGGGAAGCTGACACATAAACTAACCACCTCGGGGCTTGCAAACCTTTTGGCGCTTCACCTCCTAGGGTTAGGGTTTTGGACCCTTAGGGTTCTTGCTTTATGTTAAAAGACCATTATTTTGGCCCATTGTATTATCTTTTTTCGAATGAGCATAGTCGACATCTCTTTCTCTTCATAGATAAACTACCACCATTCTAGATAGTTTGTGTTATATAGTATTATGTTATTTTATTGATTAATAGAAGTTGGGTTTCATTGTATTTATGTGTTCTTTGCTATAGTTTTGTTTGTATCTCATTTCATTTTGTTGTCGTGTGAGAGCTTCCTTGAACAACGTTTTGAAAAGATATTCTGCTCTGTCGTATCTCTTTTCTTCGGCCATGGGAGGTTGCTTGGGATGACGAGAGTGGTCATCCCCAAGTGAAACTAGCTCTAGACCCAATTACTCTATGTACCCTGACCTCGTTAGGGACATGCATTGAGAAATAACAAGGAGAATATTGCTCTAATACCACTGATCTATATTGTATTGAGAATGAAATGAGACACAAACAAAACTATAGAAGAGAACACATAACTACAGTGTAACCCAACTTCTATTAATCAATAAAATAGTTGAATATTGTAGAACACAAACTCGCTAGAATAGTGGTAGCTTATCTCTGAAGAGAAAGAGATGTTAGCTATGCTCATTCAAAAAAATATAATCCAATGGGATGCAAGAATGTCCTTTTAACACAAAGGAAGAACCTTGAAGGTAAAAAACCCTAACCTTAAGAGGTGAAGTGCTAAAAGGTTTGTGGGCCCCGAGGTGGTTAGTTGATGCGTCAACTTCTCGGGGCACAACTTTTGCATACAATCTTTGTTTGGGGATTTTAGTAGCTCGTTGGAAAGATCTAATCTAGAAATACAATTATTGGCAAAGCCTACGAATGTCGTAGCAACCCCAAACCCCTTAATGGCCAAAAATCATTGTTTAGGGCCTCAAAACGGCCCCGAAAGTTCAAGACCCAAAAATCATAACAAAAACGACCAAGATGGAGAACCGTGATGAGTCAGTGAAAGAGGTGGGTGGCCACCGATATCCACCTAGATCAGTTAAGGTCTAGTAGGATAATGTTGGTCTGAATGGATGATAACATCATTGCCCTCATTATCACCATTTGTGTGTGTGTGTGTATAATGTTAAATATCAAGCATTGTTGAGTATGAAGAAATAAGTTTGAAAATGATAGAAGGAGGTGATAAAATCATAGCATAGTGAAGTAAAAGTGTGAAAACAAGCTAACAAGGCAGGAGGAGGAAATAGGGAAGCAATGATAAAAGGTTGTAAAAAGGGGGATTAGGATTATGATTAAGAGAAAGTTAATAAAATACCAAGAAATATAATAGTTCTATGGGGATTGGGAATGCCACGATTTACAAAAAATGAATAGTTAACACGAGTAATTAATTAATGTTAGAGAGGTAGTTTATAATTGATTGCCAACAATGGTTAAATTTAAAATAATCTTCCTAATTTATGTTAATAGGTTTGATTTTTTAAATGGATTCTCTAATGAGTTTTATAGACACAATTTTAGTTTGATCATAGTGATTTCTCTTGAATTGAAAATTATTTATCCAAGTTTAAAATGCTTAGACTTTTACTCGAAGAATGGAAGATAATAAAGAAGGATGACCATATTATATATGTTATTCCTTCTAAGTTTGGAAGTGCCTATTTTTGTTTTTGTATTTACTTTTGATTCCACCAGAGAAGCACTTATTAGTCTAGGGGTACTTATAAAATGCCCTACTTTTAAGCTTTTCGTGGTTCCTTGATTAGAGAGCAAGACAAACTCTTGCATCTCAAAGTGATCGACATTGCATGTACATCTAACAAAGCATTGGTGGCACATGAAAAGGATAAATCCAAACATTCGAAGAAGCAACATCCTTGCAAAAACAAACAAAACAAAGGTCCCAAGCCCTCTCAGTTAGCTCTTACCATCAATGGTGATAAAAGGAACTAAATTGGAAGGCAAATGGACTGGGTGTTGAAATATTGTAACTACAAAGAGTATTCTACTTATTATTATTATTATTTGAGTCATTTATTTATAGATCAAATCCCCTTTTGTGGATTGATCATGTCACGCATTGTAATTGACCAAATCCCCCTTTGTGGACTGGTCAAACCCTAATTATATCATGTAAATTAAGAAGTCGGCCCCAGGCCCATTTAAAGTGGTTTTAACCACTCAGAAGACAAGTCGGCCCTGCCAAGTGAAGACACACCTTTTCAACACCTGCCAATTTGTATAAATAAAGGAAGCCAGCGCCTCATTCGATCACTCACTCAACTCACTCGTCTAGTGCGCAAGTTTGAAGGAAGCTGTAGTTGCTAGTTGTCGGAAGAAGGAAGAGAGAGAGGCACATTTCTCAGTAGAGGATATTCTCTAGTGTTTGGTTTAATGTCTTGGCATTGTATTAGCTATCTATATTAAGGAAGTGTTTGTTGGGTTTTCTTCCCCATGAGGGTTTCCCAGGATAAATGTTGTGTATCTTGTGATTGTGTTTCTCTCAGTGATCCTACCTATGTTATTATTATCTAGTAAATTGAAAAGAAACATAATAATATCTCAAAACTTTAACATGGTATCAGAGCTAAGCTGAAGAGAGCATATTTCACTAGATAAGAAAAAAACGTCATTGTTATCGTACAAGAAAATTAGAGCTTTTTGTTGGAGAGGATTTTTTGCCTAAAAACCATCTAGAAAAGTGTGTCCTACCCTAGTGAATCTTTTGGCACCTTGAACGCACATTTTCAGTGGATAGAACTCCCGAAAAGTGAAACCCTAGTTTTCACCGGTACCAGAAGTACCATAAAACTAGAAAACCAGGAACCCAGTACCAAAAGTACCAGTCCATATTTCCACAAACTTAGTTTCAAGGGGTAAAATTTGGATTTTCAAAAATCTGTGTGCACAACTTACTCGCCTCAGCTCAGCGCATCCAGTCACTGGATCAGAATTTCAAAATTTGAAGTTTGAAAAATTAGGGTTTCCTTATAAAACCCTAAGTTACAGTTGCAATTGAAGTTTTAGAATCAGTTGCAGTATCAGTTGAAGTATGAGCTGTCATACCAGTTGTAGTCACCCTTGAAGTTTTTAAGGGTTGGTAATTATTACCATTGTTACCAGATGGTGCCAGTACCTACAAATACTATCAGAGGTATGTATTCACATATGTTTAAATTGTTAAGCCTTAAAGGGTATTTGCAGGAGAAGGGATCTCTTACCATAGATCCAAAAGGATCTCAAGATCCAACACATTCAAAGGAATAATGCAACCCAAGTTTGATTATTCTGATATGCATCTATTTGTTATGACATTATTTTGATCTAGGTTGCATGTTGAAGCTATGACCATCATACTAACCTTTTGTCAAAATTAAAGTCAATGTATTAAAGTTGAGATCATAGAGTTTATTCTCTAACCCAACTTTATGTCAATATAGCATATTGTCTTAGTATAGAAGACAAGTTGAAGAAAACACTTGTCAGCTTGAGTGAAGGAGACTTGGAAGAAAAGCAACACATTCATTCTTGAGGACAAGACTCCAGGTTCTAGGTTTGATTAATTAAGAACTAATAATATTCAAAGTTGCACATGACAAGTTGATAACTACCCCATTACAAGTAAACACTATAGTTGAGGTAGCAGTGTTTGAAAAGCATTATGCTTGGTAGCATGTGAGCATATTGAGATAAATGCTTAATGTAATCATTTACCAGATACAACTAACATCTCCTCTAGGAGAGACTTTTTGTGTTGATTCCGGGTTACCTTGGATGAATGTTTGATCACAACACTAGAAGAGTGTTGACCTCGTTTCGTATTGTATTTCTTACTTTTGATCCTTGTTTCAGACATGTCACAAATGAAAGCTCTAAAAGAGCTATTGTGACGATTATTCATGATGTTGTTTTATTTACTATTATCAAAAGAGTATTATTCTTGCTTGTTGTTTTGTTGAACTTGTTTCAGGTCACAGGTAATAACCTTGAGGAAGCTATAGTGAAGGTTGCAGAAGGCAACATATTAGATGAAGACATGAAGCAGACTATGTACATAAACATATACATTCATGTACCAAAGAAGATGAAGACGAAGTTATCTATTGAGATCCAGAGTATCTCATACAAAGATTGATTATAAGGAGCAGAAGGCTCCAAAGATGACCGAACATTAGAACAAGAACTCACGGTAGACTTGTTCGAGGGATAATGAAGCCACCTTGATAGAAAACATAATTCACTTGAAGTCTAACTCAAATTTTCATATTTAGACTTGGTATTCAACACCAAGTATACCCCATAAGAGATGATGAAGTCCTTGTAGACTCAAAAGAAATCGAGTGTAAGCCTAATCTCAGAAAGGATCAGATGAAGAGACAACTTCTAGGACTGGGAGACAGATTCCGTGAGAATACTAGATCGTAGCTTCAGAGGAGATATGAAATCTCCTAGAAGATTCCCTTGTTGCAGTGACAATGAAGGAAGCCAGTCAAGAAGACTAGGATATGGATTCTTCCATGAGAGTAGAAGAGAAGTCGGTATTGACTTCCAAGATTGATCTGTATAGATCAAGCATGTTGCATATGTACAAAGCCTGATGTGTGTCCAGAGGATTCTCTGAACAAGAGGTAGAAGACTATGACGAGACACTTACTCTAGTAATTGAAGAACTAGTTCCAGTATTTATGAAGACAACCAGAACAACCATGATTCATATATAATCTGAGATGTAGGGGGAGCAATCCCCATATTTAAAATTGAGTGGCAGTTGGTGCATTACATTAATTGAGTCATGGAGACATGACCACAATAAAAGATAGAGTTACCTCCATGAAAGAAGAAGAGCTACCTTCATTATCATTTATTGAGCCACTCTCAGTTTTAGATGAAGTTGTTGTCGTGGTAGAATAAGAGGAGTTACTCTCAGATTTCAGCAGCCACAATGAGGATGAAGCAACCATTCTCATCCTCAGAGTAGCTGCCGATACAGAGTCCCAGTTCTAGAAGGAACAGTTGCAGAAAGAGGAGAGGACATACTCTTAGGTAGTGAGACAAATAATTCTTTGCAGAAAGCACATAAAGCTAGCACATGATTATGCAGATTGAGTTGCAGCTGAGCAAGTGTACCGGATTGGTACAATGTAATGAGAAAATTTGATTTGAAGATTGAAGATAGAAAGACTCATGTCTGTCGGTTGAAGGAAGCTCTATACGTGTTGAAGCAAGCTCCTAGAGCTTGGTATGGCAAAATTGACAGTTTCCTGAAGAGCTTGGGCTTTACCAAGAGTAAAGTTGATTCTAACATTTACTTCAAGGTTGTGAATGATGAGCTGGTTATATTGTTGCTACTATATGTATATGATGTATTTTTGACAAGATGAAGAAAATCTCATCACAAATTGCAGAAGAAGCTCGCTACAGAGTTTGATGGAAGACCTAATGCATTATCTCTTAGGTCTTGAAGTTTGGCAAAACATAGAGAAGATCTTCCTTAACCAAGGGACGTATGCGGTTGAAATAATGAAAAGGTTTGACATGTTGAAATGTAAATCCATGTACACACCCATGGAAACGAAGTTGAAGCTCCTAGTAGATACCTCCTCGGAATTGGTTGATGCTACTCTGTACAAGATAGATTATTGGTTCGTTGATGTATCTGACGAATACCAGGCCATATATATGTTTTGTTGTGAACACCTTGAGTCAGTATCTGGTAGAGCCCATACGTGTTCACCTTGTTGCCACAAAACATGTGACGAGATACCTTAAGGGTACGTTGAATTTTGTTCTCTGTTATACTAGAGATCATGACTTCAGATTGTGTGGATATACTGATTCAAATTGAGTTGGAAGTGTTTCTAATAGAAAGAGCACTTCAAGATGTTGTTTCATTCTGGGGTCAGTCATGATCTCATGGCAGAGTAGGAAGCAATCAAGTATTGCTCTAAGCACGGCAAAACTAGAATACATTGTTGCAAGTTTCACCAGTTGTGAAGCCATATGACTTTAGATGTTGTTGACAGATCTATTTGATATGGAGATGGAAACCATCATGATCCTATGTGATAACCAGAGTTGTATAAAAACGATGTGTCGAAGCACATAGAGATCCGGTGTCACCTCATTCACGATATGATGTAGAGAGGAGCTATAAATCTCCAATATGTTGGCACAAATGAATAGGTTGCAGATGTGTTGACCAATCCTCTGTCTCTTGTAAAGCTTGATCACTTTCGAGACAAGATCGATATAGTCCGAAAGGACCTCCCTCAAAAGGGGGAGTAGTGTTGATGATACTATGGTATCCTGATCAGTAGTGGTAGCTCCATTAGGATTTTATATCCTAGGGAATCTTATGATTTCTGGGTAGATCCTTTGGGTCCGTCAGAGTACCACGTGGTAGCTTCATTAGGATTTCATATCTTAGAGAATCTTTTTGATTCCTGGGCAAGTCCTTTGGATCTGTCAAAGTACCACAAAATGTTGTTGTCATGTAAGCCTAGTGTTGAGGATTTCCAGCCTCGTGTTGATGTTGTTGTGATGCTAGCCTAGTGCTGAAGATTTCCAGCCTCATGCTGATGTTGTTGTGATGCCAACCTAGTGCTGAAGATTTCCAGCTTCGTGTTGATGTTGTTGTGATGCCAGCCTAGTGCTGAAGATTTCCAACCTCGTGTTGATGTTGTTGTGATGCCAACCTAGTGCTGAATATTTTCAGCCTCGTGTTGATGTTGTTGTGATGCCATCCTAGTGCTGAATATTTCCAGCCTTGTGTTGATGTTGTTGTGATGCCAACCTCGTGCTGAATATTTCCATCCTTGTGTTGATGTTGTTGTGATGCCAGCCTAATGCTGAAGATTTCCATCCTCGTGCTAATGTTGTTGTGATGCCAGCCTAGTGTTGAAGATTTCCAACTTCATGTTGATGTTGTTGTGATTCCAGCCTCGTGTTGACGTTGATGAGATGCCAGCTTTGTGCTGAAGATTTCCAGCCTCGTGCTGATGTTGATGAGATGCCAGCTTCATGCTGAAGATTTCGAGCCTAGTGCTGATGTTGATGATGCTCCAACCTTCGTGCTGTGATGTTGTTGTTGTTGATGATGCTCCAACCTTTGTGTTGTGATATTACTGTTGTTGATGTTGTATCAGCGTTGAGTTGTTATTCATGACGATGATGATGTATTAGTGTTATACTAATCCATGTTGATGCAGATGATGATGATGCCACTTCAACTTCTTGTTGAAGATGATGATGACGATGTCATTTCAACTTTAATGCTGAAGTTGATGATGTTACTTTAGCTTCATGCTAAAGATGTTGACGATATTACTTTAGCCTCATGCTAAAGAAGATGATGATATTACTTCAACCTCATGCTAAAGAAGATGACGATGTTACTTTAGCCTCATGCTGATGAGGATGATGATGCTACTCCAACTCCATGACGTGAACAATGATGATTAGAAAAACTTTCGATGATTTATAGATATCCGAGATGTTGTTAATGTTGTTGCCCTCTCTCTCTCCTGATGATGTTGTATTGAGTTGTGTTTGTAGAATACCCTTCTTGTTAAGGGGGAGTGTTGAAATATTGTAACTGCAAAGAGTATTCTAATTATTCTATTTATTATTATTATTATTATTCGAGTCATTTATTTATAGATCAAATCCCCTTTTGTGGATTGATCATGTCAGGCATTGTAATTGACCAAATCCCCTTTTGCGGATTGATCAAACCCTAATTATATCATGTAATAAGAAGTCGGCCCTAGGCCCATTTAAATTGGTTTTAACCACTCAGAAGACAAGTCGACTCTGCCCAATGAAGAGACGCCTTTTCAACACCTGCCAGTTTGTATAAATAAAGGAAACTAGTGTTTCATTTGTGTTGATGATTGCAGCTATGTGAGACATTCTCCAGCTTACAAACCCGTGAAATGTGGATCATTGCAGCCATGTGAGATATTCTCCAGCTTACAAACATGAGAGAAAGCCCCTGAAAAGGGTGTGTGGTTCCTATCTGAGACAGAGTTGGAACGTAGAGATGACCTCCTCCATTCAAATAATTGAGAAGAACTCCAGATGATTATCTTGTGGGAAAGGCGATCTGTTGAGTTAGACGTGCATGTGGTTGAGAACAAGGTGAACATGTGAAATCCCAAAGTGTTGGGTGCATCATCGTGAGAATAGAAATGAAGATGATGTATTAGCCTTCTCTGAGTATAAGAGTTGACGAGAAACTCCAGATGACTCTCCTGTGTAATGCAGTGGGAAAGAAGATCTGTTGAGTCGACATGCCTGTGGACGAGCACAAGTGAACGTGTGAAAAAGTGGTTCCTCTATGTAATGCAGTGAGCCAGAGAAATGGACATCCCTATGGATGTGCCCCTAGTGGATGAGCACTAGTGGGTGTATTAGATCCCTTGTTATATTGTTCAAGAGTCATACCTGCTTGCAACCCTAATTGTAATGTAAAGGGTACAAGTCGACTCCACCTTAATGTGACTGGTAATTGATGTAAAAGATAATTAATCTGATTAATATTAATTATATTATAAGGTAGTGAGGTCGGCCATGTTGTGCCAATAGACACTTTTGTTGACAGGTTCAGGTTAGTATAAGTAAAGGTAATTTCCCCATTGAGGAAACATATCTTTCACATGAGTTTGGAAATTTCAGCAAGTACATCTTCTTGGGAAAAGTGCGCACCTCTCTTGGGCGCTAGTCTTCT
>SNQJ01S0037365.1:66033-104816 GCA_010110895.2 Picea sitchensis
CAAAGGATTTGGTTGGGTTTTCTTCCCTTGTTGAGAAGGGTTTCCCAGGATACTTCTTGTGTTCTTGTGCATGGTGTTTCTTCTTGTGATCTTGGTTACAACAACATTATTGTTTATGGTCAAGACAAATGCTAAAATGAAATGAACTACATGCTTAACCTAGCTTATTGAAAAATCAACATGGTATCAGAGCATAGGTCTTGAAGAACCCATTGGAAAAGCTACAAGCTTTTACCAAGTCATCCCTCCTCTTCTGCAGAACCGTACGACCCTCCTAGGGTTTCCAGAAAATTCATACGACCCTCTTCTTTTGACTGTTTCAACCCCTAAAACTTGGACGTTGAGGCAAATTTTGTCATGGTAGAGTACAACCTTCTACAACGCACCTCCAGAGACTCTCAAAATAAAATTCCGAGCATTTTGAAATTTTAGCCCTAGGGTTTCTAGGGTTTCACAATTTTCTGCAGATTTCTGTTTTTAGCGTTTCTGCAGCTCTTTGAAGAAGCCTTCAAGATTACCTGTGTTCTTATCTCTTTCAAAGCTTATTGCTGGCAGTCATAAGCCCAACAAAACCTAAGGTTGCTAGCCTAGCCTAGCCGTTGGGTTTTCTAGCCCAATTAACAAGGGTTTGAGAAAAATCTAAAATATGATGAACAAATATATTGATGAAGGGAAGGAATACGACGACAAGACAAGGAAGCCAATCATCTACACAAACTCTTACATTGAAGGGACAACTTTTAAAGTAATAATATAACAAAAGGTGACACCGTGACTACCTTCTTCATGAAGGTCTCAGAAGACAAAGATCAACCAAGTGCCATTGGAGAAATCATATCAACACCCTCAGGTATGCACTTGTATATTTATTATTTGTATCATTGTCATGAGGATAATTGCAGGAGGAAGGAACCTTTTACTGAAGTCATGGATTGAGAGGGATCTCAATGCATTCAAAGGAACAACACACTGGAAGTGAAGAATCTAGGTTTGATTGTTGTAATTGTCATTCCTCTAACCTATATTTCTAAAAGTTTGCTACATTACAAGTAGGTGTTGTAGTTGTGACAACATTCCTTAAATTGTTCTAGAGATGTACTCATTATTCTCCTTTAGGAAATATTCTTGTGTTGGTTCTTTTTGTTTTCTTGTTTCATATAGGTTAACAAGAAAGGAATATGTTTATCCCTCAGAGGGAGTCACTTGACTCAGAGGGAGTCAAAACTATTTGAGAAAGAGGAAGAATAGAACCATCATTAAGGAAATCAATTAAATAATACATGATCATAATCCTTTTATGATTCTATGGGGCAGAAGCATACATGACACAATATATGTTCAGAACACGAGTCTTCACCAGACTTTGAAAAACATAACTACCGAAGAATCCTTCATGGAGTGAATCCTGAGATTGAACACGTCAGGATATTTGGGTGCTCGGTATATTTTCATGTACCCAAAGAGAAGAAGTCCAAGCCATACCCTTTAGGGAGAAATGATACGTTTATGGGATAACACTGAATCCTCAAAGACATTCCAAGATCGACATCCCTGGTCAGAGACATATTGAGACAAGCAGAGATGTTGTCCTTGAAAAAGAGATAGCCTTTCAAAGATCATCTCAAATGGAGATTGATAGTGAGACAATTCCTTATCCCCCTTCAACAGTTCAGAGGGAGACAAACATTATTCTAGCTGACCCAGTTGCTCCAGTTGATATGTTCAGAGATATTGCAGTAGGGCATAAAAGGTCTGCCTATGCTCACTCTGCAGGAGGTAGAGAAACATATAAGACTCTCAAGGCACATCCCGAGAGAACAAAGAGATTTTTCGAGCTACTCTTTTGCCATGAGCCACATCATTGATTATGAGCCTTCTTGTCATAAAGAAGCAACATGAGAACATGTATGGCAAGATGCCATAACAGAAGAATACTAGTATATCTTAAAAGAATGATGTATAAGATATTATTCAGGGACCAGAAGGGAAGCCTGTGGTAACTTCCAAGTGGATATATAAGATCAAGCACGCAACTAATGGAAGTGTTGAGAAATAAAAAGTCAGATCCATAGCCAGAGGATTCTCACAAACAAAGGGAGTTTTCCATGATGAGACACTCGATCGAGTAATCCCGATACACTACCATCCGTACTACCATCCATGAGTTAGAAACTATATCAGATGAATGGATTTTTGATGAGTTTGAGTTTCAAGAAGAGTGTTGTTGATCCAAACCTTTATTATTACAATGTTGATGACGAGAGCCTAATTTCGATGACTTATTCAAGAAGCCTTGTTGTTGGAAACAAGTAATCCTTGAATTCTAAATTCAAGATGAAGAATCTATGTATGATGCACTACTTCTTGGGACAAGAAGTATGACAGAAGACCGATGATATTTTCCTGAGTTACGAAAAATATATAGTGAAGATATTAAAGAAGTTCAAGTATGACAGAATGCAAAATCCACCGTGATGAATTTAAAAGGAGAAGACTGATGATGATTCAGACGAGACTGATCCACGACTGATTGGATCACTGATGTATCTGGTTAACACCAGACTTGATTCATGCCATGCAATGAACGTTCTTAGTCATTTCATGAGTCAACCGAGATAGACTCACTAGAAAACAACAAAACATGTATTAAGATATATACGAGGCACAATTGGATATGGCCTGAGATATGTCTCTAGAGTGAACTTGAGTTTGCAGGATATGCCGATTTAGATTGAGCATAAAGTACAATGGATCGGAAGAGCACATCCGGTTGATGTTCTACCATGAAGTTTGTTATAGTTTCCTGATGCAGCAGGAAACAAAATCTCTGTGGCCTTGAATACCACAGAAGCAGAGTATGTACCATCAAGTGTGCGAAGCAGTATGGCTTCACAAGCTTCTGACAGATTTACTTGATCATGAGACAGATCCTATGACAATAACCAAGAGCCATGTATAAAGCTCCTCGAGAACCCAATGTTTCCTAATGGATCAAAACACGATGAGATGAAATATTCTTACATCAGAGATATGATGCAGAGGAAAATCGTACACATGCAGTACCTTCCTACACATGAGCATATTACAAACATCTTCACCAAACTAACTTGGTGAAGAATGCCTCCCTAGTTGAGAGGGAGTATTGATGACTCTAGCCAAGACAAAATTTGGAGTACATCCCTGTGATACTTGGCATGATGAAGAATGCCTCCCTAGCTGAGAGGGAGTGTTGATGATTGCATCTATGTGAGACATTCTCCAGCTTACAAACCTGTGAGATGTGGATCATTACAACCATGTGATATATTCTCCAGCTTACAAACTTGAGAGAAAGTCCCTAAAAAGGGTGTGTGGTTCCTATATGAGACAGAGCTGGAACGTAGAGATGACCTCCTCCATTCAGAGAGTTGAGAAGAACTCCAGATGATTATCCTGTGGGAAAGGCGATCTGCTGAGTTAGACGTGCTTGTGGCTGAGCACAAGGTGAACATGTGAAATCCCAAAGTGTTGGGTGCATCGTCATGAGAACATAAATGAAGATGATGTATTAGCCTCCTCTGAGTATAAGAGTTGATGAGAAACTCCAGATGACTCTCCTGTGTAATGCAGTGGGAAAGAAGATCTGTTGAGTGGACATGCCTGTGGACGATCACAAGTGAACGTGTTAAGAAGTGGTTCCTCTGTGTAATGAAGTGAGCCAAAGATATGGACATCCCTATGGATGTGCCCCTAGTGGATGAGCACTAGTGGGTGCATCGGATCCCTTGCTATATTGTTCAAGAGTCAGACCTGCCTGTAACCCTAATTGTAATGTAAAGGGTACATGTCGGCCCCACCTTAATGTGATTGGTAATTAATGTAAAAGATAATTAATCTGGTTAATATTAATTATATTATAAGCTAGTGAGGTCGGCCCTGTTGTGTCAAGAAACACTTCTGTTGACAGGTTCAGGTTAGTATAAGTAAAGGTAAATTCCCCATTGAGGAAAATATCTTTCACATGAGTTTGGAAATTTCAGCAAGTACATCTTCTTGGGAAAAGTGTGCACCTCTCTTGGGCGCTAGTCTTCTAGGGTTTGAGCACTCTCTTTTGTGCTAGGTCTTATTGGTGGTGAAGGTATTTCTCTTGAAGAATATAATAGATGATTTGGATGGGTTTTCTGCCCTTGTTGAGAAGGGTTTCCCAGGATACTTCTTGTGTTCTTGTGCATGGTGTTTCTTCTTGTGTTCTTGTGCATGGTGTTTCTTCTTGTGATCTTGGTTACGACAACATTATTGTTTATGGTTAAGAAAAATGCTAAAATGAAATGAACTACATGCTTAATCTAGCTTATTGAAAAATCAACAATTTGATCACTCATTCAACCCACTCATCTAGTGCCCAAGTTTGAAGGAAGCTGCAATTGCCAGTTGCCAGAAGAAGGAAGAGAGAGAGAGCCGCATTGCTTAGTAGAGGATATTCTCTAGTGTTTGGTTTATTGTATTGGCATTGTATTGGCTATCTATATTAATGAAGTTTTTGCTGGGTTTTCTTCCCCAGGAGGGTTTCCCAGAATAAATGTTGTGTATCTTGTGATTGTGTTTCTCTCAGTGATCCTACCTATGCTATTGTTATCTAGTAAATTGAAAAGAAACCTAATAATAGATCAAAACTTTAACACTGGGAAACATTGTAGTTTTTGTGGGGGAGATGATCATCTGGGGTCTAAATATTTCAAGAAGCTAGACACCTTACAAGCAACAATGAAGAGGCATAACATAAATCTCGATCCTCCTTCTTCTAACTCTTTTTCTCACGCACTTTCTAGTTATGGTTTTTCCTTCAATGCAACATATACTACTTCTAATGAGTGGCTTGTTGGTTATGGAGCATCTTATCATATCTCTAAGGATAAATGCATATTTTTTGCTCTCAATGAATGTAACACCAAAACAAATATTTGTTGGTGATGATAGATCTCTTAATATTGCGGGGCTTAGAACAATTCAACTAGATGATGGATTTTTTAATGATGTATTATGTGTTCCAATTCTTTCCCGCAACCTTCTATGAATGTATCAAACCACTCATTCAGGTGAAGGTAAAACAAAAGAATTTTCACCTCACTAAGTTGTAATTAGGGATTTAAAATATCTCAAGCATGTATTAGCAAAAATAATTGTTGATGATGATACCAGGTTGGTATAACTTTGACAACTTTGGTCATCATTTCTTCCATAAATTTTCATTGCTCATAGTGATGACTCAAGCAAACTTCGGCACGAGTGGTTTGGTCATCTAAACTGTTGCTCATTGCAACTACCATGTAATCAGAATATGGTGAGTGGTCTTCCTTTAGTTTCTTGTAGGGATGATGTTTGTTTTGAATGTATTCTCAACACAATTTTGACATATGTGCCTCTTGGCAGGCCTTGACCCCCTTGCAGCTTATTCATAGTGATTTGTGTGGTTTGCTTCATTCTATTTCTTTCTCTGACTTCAAGCACTTCTTAACTTTCATTGGTGACTTCTTTAGATGCACTTGGGTTTATTTTTTAGAACTCAAGAGTGAAGTTCTTGACAAGTTTTTGGGCTACAAGACCCTTGTAGAAAACAATCTAGACATCAACTTCAAAAGTTAAAAAGAGATAATGGAGGCAAATATGTTAACAAAAAATTTACAACTCACTGCACTGCACATGGCATCTAGATGCAACATATTATTCCATATACACCACAACAAAATGGTGTCACTGAGAGAAAGAATTGCAAATTAAAAGAAACAACTAATTATATGATCCAATCTAAGGGATAAAGTCCTCATTTTTGGGTGGAATCCATTAATTCTATCAATTATGTATTAAATATCACTCCCACAAAAGCTTTAACAGACACAACATTGGAAGAAACATGGAGGAACATTAAGCCATATGTAATCCATTTTCATGTGTTTGGTAGTGAAGTATGGGCTCACCTTCCTAATGAGAAAAGGAAAGCATTAGAGATTAAGAGTGATAAGTGCATTATTGTTGGATATTCTAAAAATGTAAAAGGTCGTATATGTTCACAATTCCAACGAGCCTCCTCTCTTTTGGATAAAGTTTCAGAGACTCGTGAACCATAAACATTTACATAAGCTTCCATCCATCCATAATTGGACACAACAATGAATGAGGAATATCATTCCTCAATGGTAAACAATACTTGGGATCTTGTGCCTATTCTAAAAGGAAGAAAACTTGTTATATGCGAATTGGTTTATAGAACTAAGTATGCATCAAATTGTAGCATTGAAAGACACAAGACTATATTAGTTGCCAAAGGATTTTCTCAGGTAGAAGGGACTGACTACACTAAAACCTTTACCCCTATAGCCAAAATAAATTCCATCTACCTTGTTATAGGCCTTGCCATTTCATATAAGTGGGGAGACCATTAGATGGATGTTAAATCCTTCTTCTTGTATGGGGATTTGCAAGAATGAATTACATGGAACAACCTCTTGGCTATATTCAAAATGACCCTAACCTTTGTTGCCTTGAGAAATCTCTTTATGGCCTTAAGCAAACTCCTCGTGCTAGGAATGCTAAAATGATAGCCTTCTTCTTGACATCAACTTTTCAACATGTCATTCTAACTCCAATGTCTATACCAAGAAAGTAGGTAACCATCTCACAATACTTGATCTTTATGTCGATGACCTTAAACTTGAATTGGTAGTGACCCCAAATTTTTATCCCATGTGAAATCTGACCTCAAGAAGAAATTTGAAATGATTGACTTAGGACATTTGTATTATTTTCTTGGTTTCCAAGACTTGCAAACCAATGAAAGAATTTCCCTTTCACAGTTTAAGTATGCATGTGATCTTCTTCACTTCTTGCACATAGAAGATTGTAAACCAACCCCATCTCCCTTCCAATTTGGAGGTAAACTCATTGTCTCATGTACTGCACCTAAAGTAGATGCCACTTGTATCACCAATTGGTTGGTAACATTTTGTCTTTGAATCATACCCATCATGCTATTTCCTTTGTTGTTGCTCTTGTTGCTCAATATATGTAAATACCCTACGAGAGCTAGTGGAAAGCAGCAAAGAGGATACTTCACTATATCCAAGGCATAATTTATTTTGGGATACATTATAATTTAGGGGGTACTCCTTTGTTGGTTGGTTTCACTGATTTTAATTGGATTGGAAACCTTGATGATCAAAAGTCTATTGTAGGTTATGTTTTTAGTCTTGGTTCAAGCCTATCACTTGGGCCAGTTAAAAGCAATGTGCCCTTGCTCTTTCTTCAATAAAAGCATAGTATCGAGCAATGATTAATGCGTGTCAAGAAGCTCTTTGCTTCGACATATGAGACTATAGAACAACTAGAATCTCCAAATCAAGATAAATTGGGATTGGAAGGAAAAACAAGGAATTCATCAAATGCAAAAGAAGCTTGGATGACAATAGTAAAGAAGAAATAATTTTCTTTAGTAGCACACCCAATGATGACAAGACGCTTGGCACATGTTCTAGTTTAGCCAGGTTTTGCTTATGTCTTTTGTTATGTAAGCAATATGCAAGATTCATTGCAAAATCTACTGATGTAAGAAATTATGGGATGAAGATTTTGTGGCCGACACTCATTTGTTGCTTTTTGGTCATTTACGAATATCAATGTGACAAACAAATTTAAAATAAATATGCTATGCAACATAGAGAAACATAAAACAATGAAATGATAGAGCATTTCTTCACCGATGCACATTCTCCTATCTCTTTGATCACATGGACTGCCAATATCCGCCTCTTTGCAACCCATCAACATATGTGGATAATCGTATAGACCAATGGTAGTGCGAATAGATGGATAATTTTTCTTCCAATCAAAAGACATAAATGATCATTCATACTTTTTATAGAGTGATGGAATCACAATTTACTGAATATTGCATATGCCTCTACTTGTTGCAAAAATCACCATTGGAGATAATGAGCTCTCCAAAGTATGATTAAGATAAGCAAAGCATTTCATATCGAGCATGTGCATCTACAAAAATTAAATTCATAACCAAAACCTTAATACAATACAAGGAAAATAATGCTTAATTAACATAATAAACATGAAATATTATACAAGAACACTATACTTTGTCTATAAAGAGAAATAAAATTTTAGGGGTTAAATTTTGTCTATGGACTAGTTTTCCATGTTTTTTTTTTTCAAAAAATGATTCGCCGATTTCCATTTTATTCACCCAAATTTTATAGCATAAAAGTATTTTACTCTAACATTTCCCAATTTTTTCTAAAAACTATATAAAATCCTTAAAAATATTAATATTATTACAAAAACATCGCCATTTTACGGTTGGTATATTAAGAATTAATAAGATTTGCCAAGGTTTCTAAACTTTAAGATAAATATAGATCCTTTAAATTTTCCTTGATTAAAAGGCACACCTAGAAGAAGCTCTACAACTCTATTATTTTTGTATCTATCAACTACCTACCACAATGAAATCATGTTAACTCCATTAATATCTTTTTAAGTGAAAATTCATATCAATAAAGTATTAAAAGCTAGAATGGAAAAACTTTATTTTTTACCAAACATAATATTTAATAAACAATACAAATGCATACTAACATTTTGAAACCATATGTAGTAGTGTTCATCAAAAGGGGTGCTATTTTGTATTCCATGTTTTTTCCTAATTCCACCCTTACGCTCAAAATTTAAGCCTTAACTAGACCAAACACTAAAACAAATAAATGTTAATCTAATAACAACAAGGTGAAGGTGGGGTGTGGGTTAAAAAAGACTATCCATAGGAAGGTTACTCAAACAAGAAGGTTAAACTAACAACAAAGTAAATTTAACGACAAAAAAATGCAATGGCATAATTCAAATAGACACTAAGGGCATAATTCAAATAGACACTGAGGCTTTAAGAAAAGGAAGATGATTTGAGATGCATACATGCTTCACATTTGATGTAGATTGATAATCTATTCAAGGAAGGAAGAAGGTTTCAACTACAACCCAGAGTATGTTTGACTTTCCTCTTTGCTTATCCCTTAACGACGACCTCATTCTCTATCATGAACAAATTTCCATTGTTTTTAGAGAAAAAATTTGATCACCGACTTTTTAATTCAAAAGTAGCACATTACTCCACTCAAATTATTTATAAAAAAATCTTATATATAAAAAAATTGCATTCGACACAACACGTACTACTTTGAATTGTTCGTTCGATACAAAACGGTCTCTTGCTTTACACCATCAATTTAAAGGAACACATTGCATATAAAATTAAAACTACACTTTTCTTAGGCTAGTTTGCAAGCTTGGAGTCAAATGTACACTATTTTCTCTTTATTAAATATAAATGAGATAATAACATTAAGTAATCACATTGAGCATTATTTATTTTTATTTTCTATTCTTTGTCAATGTGAAAATAGAACTCTCATCGAATAAGATTTCAGCAAACCCTACCTTAAATAAAAAATAAAATAAGCATTTGCATTCATTTCAAAGTTTGTAAATACGAAAATTTATTATTTTTATTTTTAACCAACTAAATTAATATAAAAATAAAACAACAATCTCCTAAATTACCATAACTCAAGATGCATGAATATTATTTTCCCAATTTCCAAAACGTGAAAATATAACGGTCGTTTTAATTCAAAAGGAATCAAATGCCCTTAAAATTTCTACATACACTAAACCCTAATTCGTTGTTCTGCTATACTATTTTCACTAAAACAAAATAAGAAAAGGTAATATGCTAAACCCCTCGCACAATGGCAAGATCACTTGACTTTCAACGTATGTGTTTTCACAGAAGAGCCATCAACATGCCTGAAAACAAAAGAGCAATCAATATGCTTGGAACAAGGCATGCTGCTGGTCCAAGCCACAGGCCAAAGGTAAGCTATTATGTTTTTTTTTTTCAGAATGTAATGGGTATTCGTGTTCATCATTTGGGCTGTTTGATAAGAATGTTTGCCGTCAGTTCATCGATTTTTGTGGACTTGGGGTTTTCTTATTGTTCATTTGGGTAGTGAGTGCGTTATTGGGGTCATTTGGGTTGTCTACTATGAATGTCTACGGTCAGTTCTACAATTTGTGGGGACTTGGGTTTTCTTCCTTCTCATCTGGGTAGTGTGTTATTGGTCTGGCGGTGGCATGTGGGAACTTGAGGTTTTTACAGGGCTCGTCCTTAAACCCTTTTATGCCTCAGGTTTCTCAGTATCAACAACCCAAAACGTCAACATGCAAGGCCTAGACCACCACCAGCCCTTCACAAAAGCGCGGCATTGAATGGCCGAAAATACAAGACGAGCAATGCTAAAGACAAAAAACACTCCAGGACACTATTCACAGGTTGATTAGTTTATAAACTTATTGGTTTTGTCATTCAAGAGCTTGTGTATGTTCATAGGGCCTGTGGTTCTATATGGTGCTAAACATGCATCGATCTATGTTCCAAAGAGTTTATTTGGGGTGGGCTTAATATGACAAGGATTAAATCATTGAAACTATTGTAAGAGATCCTGTTTTGTGCTGTCGGAAACAATATTAATGATCATGCAAATGATGATGACAGAATATCGTAGTTTGAAATATGCTACGAGTATTAATGGTGATATGTTGTTGCATTAGATGGTTGGGAAATGTCTGATGTTTTGCTATTTTGAAGATTTTGTGTTCTTCTAGGTGAGGATTGCTACTAACTAAATGAGATTAGGTTTTTTCCACAAGTCCAACCATTTAATATATGTAGCTTACTTGGGACTGTTCATTGCACGAGAGTAGTAAGGTGCTCTACAGTTTAGTATGGGGAGATGATATCTTAGATAAATAATAATAATAATAATAAAAATAGAAATAAAAATAAAGTAGGCTCAAATTTACACCTTAAAAAATTGGATCCATACAAGAAATTGGATTCCTTTAGGTGCTTGATAGATCCCAGTTTAAAATGCATTTATACTGGTTCATTGAAAGTCTAATACTCCTTCACACAAGAGTTTATCATAAGATTGAATGAAAGATGCCACTTAAGATACGTTGCTCTTTATTCTAATGGAATAAGCGCATATTTTCAAAGGTAATTCTCTCCATTCTGTTTTCAGCAAGGATGACCGATTAATTAGATTGGCTACATGGTTAGCCTAACCTATATGGTTTCCTGCAGCCTGTGGTTATCTAATCTTCACAATGTTGCCCCACCCTGAATATGGGTTCTCTCTTACCGCAGCATCGGGCTCTCTGATGTTCAAAATTTATGTTATCCTAAGCCTCCTATGATCTGTCCTTGAAGGGGAAGTATATAGGCAAACTATTCTGTTAAGTGTGTAAAATCTGGAATATGTGTTCCAAGGTGAATTCCTGTTGATCTAACATTGAATGAATGTTAACCTAAAAGCTAATTATGGCTGACAGTCTGATCCACCATGACCAAATGAGATTTTATGTTTTTGTTCATCTATTTATCTGACTTCTGTTTTTCCAAAATGTTATGCTACATTAGTATTCTGTGTTATGGCACTATATGTTTTGTAATGTATTAATATCAAGGAGGCATTTCCATCAGTATGTGGTGTTTTTCCTTCACAGTACACTATTCTACACATATTTTTCAGTTTCCCCACATTTAAGGCGTTTTGGATTACTTATTATACTTTATGCCAAGAGCTATGGGGGCACTGTGGCATGTAAGAATCTAGACTATAGCAATTACAAAGATGTTAATATAATATCCTAGTAAAAAAACTCCAAAGTTTAAACATTTCAACTTTCCAACCAAAAACCAAGTCTCCATCTCTGCATCTTATTCTAAGTCCTCTGTCAGCATACACTCCAAGAACTCATTGCTCTCCAGATCAGGCCAAGGCTTATTTTTAATGGGAAGTAGAATAGTGAGGCTATATCCTTGCTACATAGATGTTCTTTGTTATTAATAGTTATGTTCTTCTTCTCCAAGTCGATTTGAATTGTGGGCTCTGCACTAGGTTTTAGGTAGGCTATTTTCTAGTTCTAATTGAAATTTTTACCTTTTTTAATAGAAGAAATCGTGGGAGATGCCTCTTTGCTCGCAAGAAAAGTGAAGAGACGTCGGGAGTTATTTTTGGCATCGAGATGTCTCCACATACCTGAGACGTCTTTTGTCTCCGAGACATGTACCTGACCTTAGGATATGTGTTCCCTGCCACTGTGATTTGAACCCATCAAGGTATCGTTGATGATTTACTCGCGTGGTTATAGAAGAGGATCTACATTTAACGAAGATGATCACCTCAACCTAATACTAGAGTATAATCAAATTGAAGTTTTTTTTAGGTACCTGATGTTTTATTTGTGTGGATATAGAAGCTATTTGTATTGGAATCTAACCAAGAGGATCATCTCAACCTAATAACATAGTCTGGCTTATCTTTCTAGATAATTAAGGTAACAATTGTTTGTGTTAATATTTAGCCAGTACCTGCTTTTGTTTTGCAAATTTAATCAAATTGAAGTTTTTTTAGGTACCTGATGTTTTATTTGTGTGGATATAGAAGCTATTTGTATTGGAATCTAACCAAGAGGATCATCTCAACCTAATAACATAGTCTGGCTTATCTTTCTATATAATTAAGGTAACAATTGTTTGATGTTAATATTTAGCCAGTACCTGCTTTTGTTTTGCAAATTTACAAGCGTGACACATGCATTATGATATATGCCCACTATGATATATGTCCACTGGAAAATAAGAAAGGGAAATTTTAATTTCAATGTATATATTTTAAATGCCTATGTATTTAGAAATAGAAACCATAGTTACCATATATGTGTTGTCTAAAGATATGTTTTTTTTTCCACGAAAAAAACCAAGGTATTTGATATTTCAAGAATGAAATCAAAATACACATTGAGCGTCTTTCGGCTCGTTCCATCTTTACGCCCTGTCCACACCCACTGATTAAGACCTATAAAGTCATCTGACCAACGAAACAGCAAAACTGTCCTTTTCTTCCCAGTCAAAAAAACAGACTCAAAACTTAGCATAAAAAAGAAAAACTGACTGACATTCCCCCAGGAAATGCCAGAAACCCAGTCCTACACTAGAATCACTATATTGTGATATGATTAACTGCCCTCGGGATATTATCCCTGAATTCTTGTTCGATCAAATGGCCTTCCTCCAAAGAGAGTGCTTCTTTTGACAAGAAATCTGCTTTATGATTATTTTCCCTGCAAAAGAAATTTCCTCATAGACAGCTTTTTGCTCCAAGATGCTATGCATAATAGGCTTTAAAGTCATAATAGTCATGTTCTTTTACTTTTTGACCAATCTATAACCATCTTGGAATCTCCTAGTACCTGCAGCCTACGAACATTCTTACCAGCAGCAACTTTAAGAAGTATCCAGAGTGCATAGAGTTCATCTCTATTGTTAGACCCAAGACCAGCTCCGAACTTTAGAGTAACATAATGAGCATTATTGAAAAAGAGTATGGCCCCTGCTCACAAACTGCTGGCAAGATTGACTTGCTCCATCGAAGAAACCCCACGGACGGGTTAGATCAATACTATGTTCCTGAAGCCTTCTAGGCATTTTAAGTTTTGGGGGCTTCCTACCTTATCCCACTGCTATCCTGATTTGATGACACAGCCTATCTATTTGTGAATCCTTGCTCTAAAAAATCATCCTGTTCCTGTGTAACCATATCCCCATGACACATAACATTGAAGAGATTTTAGAGACGGCACAGATCGGTCTGATACATGTTTCCAAACATTCTAGCAAAGTTGGTTTGTCCCATTTATTTTGAAAATAATAACTATGGAGTACCTCATCCCATACAGCCTTAGTAAAAGGACATGTTGCCAACAAATGATCTACAGATTCATTTGCATTCATTTGAATTCTGGTTGAATATGATATGAATACAATAGGACCTGGCTAAAATACAGTTGAATATGGCTGAAACTTGAAATACAACAGAGATACCATCTACAATATGTTGACTGTATTTTTCGCATATAAGGCCATAGACAACCGTATCTGTATTTTGGTTGTATCTCGGTGTCTAAAGGCCAGATACAGCTGTATGTTGTATCTATGCTAGAAACGAGATATTGAATGTGAAGAGAATACAAATTGAAATTGATATTTTATTAATGTCTTCATGTGAGCAGAAAATGGTACATGAGACTGAAAGACTATTTGTCTAGTGGTCTATGGCCGAATGGTAATTAGGGGGCACTTTCTACGAGGAGACCAAGGTTCAAATCTCGAACTCTCATGGTACATGAGACTGAAAGACTCTTTGTCTAATGGTCTATGGGGAGTGGTAATTAGGGGGCACTTTCTATTGGAGACCAAGGTTCAAATCTCGAACTCTCTTGGACACGAAGGTAGAAGAAAATATTTCTTCAGCTAAATATTATTACAATAAGAGATGATCTAGATGTAAGTGTACTCCTGACATAGATGGCTGTCGGCGGCTATTCCAGTGTTGGACACAATATTGAATAATATTGAGTATCGAGATGATCTACATTTAAGTGTACTCCTGACATAGATGGCTGATGATCTACATGTAAGTGTACTTCTGACATAGATGGCTGTCGGCGGCTATTCCAGTGTTGGACACAATATTGAATAATATTGAGTATCGAGATGATCTACATTTAAGTGTACTCCCGACATAGATGGCTGTCGGCGGCTATTCCAGTGTTGGAACTTGGACACAATATTGAATAATATTTGGAGGTTCAAGTCTAAACAAAAGACTTGGCTGTATAGATTCAAAACCTTTACATGGCTATATAGACTCAATGCCATTTGGAAAGCCCCTCTGGAACCTCAAAGGGCCTTACTATTCCAGTGTTGGACGCAATATTGAATAATATCTGGAGGCTCAAGTCTAAACAAAAGACATGGCTGTATAGATTCAAAAACTTTACATGGCTATATAGACTCAATGCCATTTGGAAAGCCGATATGGAACCTCAAAGGGCCTATTTTACGTTGCCCTTGATACATTGTGGCCTACTTGTAGACGAACATTTGAAGTATTTTGGGGTGGTGCAACCAAAATATTAAAAACTGGAACCTATTTACAGCTGAATCTTCTAGTTCTAACGCTGTATACTTGGACCGCTCATCATCTATAGGGGTGACAATCTTATCCTGCTATCACCTTAGGAATTCAAAGCTAAGGGTATTTTCATTTTTCAAAGTGTATGCCTGTGCATTTGTGTAAATTTATTCTAGTTCCCTAGAGAAGCAGAGTGGACGATATCATTGCAATGGTGAGGACTTCTATAGCAGGATCATAAAACAAGGTAATTGCATTAATGTCAAACGAATGACACAAAAATAGGTCAATGGGACTAAAAGAGTACCATCGGTGTAATATAAAGTGGGAGTGCCAGAGCAGCGCCTAGATCTAAGCCAACAGCAAAAAGTAACAGCATTGGTATGTATGATGGGGTGAAATGTGAATCTTTGTCTTGCATTAGATATTTCCTTGTTTAATCCTGTTCTGGCCAAACAATTGTTTTCTTGTAACAGGAAATACAAAATTATTTCCTCTAGCAGCATCACGCGTGCAGATTCTATTGTGCTATATTTATGTGGACTAGTAGAATTTGATATATAGCTAGGGCGAACCTGATTTCACTTGTCAGTCTGACTTTCACACATAAATGCATGAAAACAGACAATGTGAGTTTGGGTTCTTAGAATTAAAAATGAAATAAGTTTGTCTATGGAGGCCGTCAGAGTGGCAACAAAGAGCCTTTGGAATATTTACAACTGCTAGATTGATTTTTTAGATTTTAAGATGTCATGTTTATGGGAATTTTCAATTGTGCAATTTAAAGATGCCATTTAGTTGTGGTGATAATCATGATTCATGTTGTGTGAGAGATATACACTTCAGTGTTTTACCTTTGGCCTTTTTTTGGTTGTACAGCTTCAGCATCTCAGGGATAGTTTGCCAGAGCAAGTCGCTGTTCAGCAAATTGGAGGATGATTGCCTGTTCCAGTAACTGTGCAATTTGCAATGACATGTGGCTCTTATTCACACTGATCTGGACAAGGTGCGGAATTTTCCATTTTCATGTTTTTCTATTTTAGCAAGGGCTATAACACCTGCAACAAGGTTTTTGTGTTAGCTGATAACAACTGCAATATTCAATTTGCCAGTTCAGTTAACTGATAAATATGCATTTCTTTAATTGTTGTCTAATATTACTGGTAAATAAAAAAGAAATAGTACGATTAATGTACAGGAGTAGAGTTACAATGTATATATTGATAGGCCTGATACAACTTAGGTGGCCCTTTTCCCAGGCTATCCTCATTAATATTGATGCTGTAATGATAATCCAGACTTGATGTTTACTATGAGGAAAACAGATTTGAAAACTTTCTTCCAGGCCCAATTTTTATTTTGTAGCCTTCTTACAAAAACAAAATACTATTGTGCAGATTATTACTATTTGTAGAGACCAGATACGATGGTGATTCAACAAAAAAACTGTTTAATCTTAAACATACTGGAGCTTCCATATGTTAAGCGATTTTTTATACTTAGAATAAATGATGACAAAAAGGACTCCATAAACAGCATTATTATATTTCCTGGAATGCTATTTTCTGATGCTTGGAGGCTTGAATACGGAGCGAGCAACTGCTCAAAAGTGTGTCCTTGTTGCCGATCACCTTGAGGTGTTTTACTCTATTTTGTGCAGCAGGTACTTGATCATAATCGTTTGTCACCACATGGTTCTTCATATCTGGTAGCTCCTTCAGAACCTCCAAATTATCCTTTTGTTCAGTTGATTGCATTTCAGAGCTAGGCTTCTGTCCTTGTTGGTCTGAGTCAAAGCTCAAACCTTCTCTTTTATTCAATGTTCCACCAAGTTTTTTGGACGTGGGAGCGGGGAGAAGCATGGGGGGATGTGTAGAAGCACCCCCAAATTTTAGGGAAATGGGGGACGGGGGGATGTCGGGGTCCCTTGCATAGCGATCCCCATTTCGAAAAATAAAAAAAACAAAAATAATAATGATAAAATCTCAACACTAACAATTCATCACATGCAAATTCATCATTGTGCAATGTAAATACTAAATAGTAAACAAGGAAATAGTACTAAATTCAAATTTGTAAATGATATAAACATGATTCAAATTCAAATTCTGTAATGAAATACTTTGATTCATAAATCATAAATCAAACATAAATAGTAAAATATTGATACATTGATTTCAATTCATCATTCATCTTTCTAGAATCTAAATAGTACTTCGCAAAATAATAGATACTAAAGTGTGAAATAGTAAATTGGAATTACTCAAGCTCAATAGCAGTAAAGAGTGATGAGTCAAAGACTTAATCTAAGGTCATCAATATCTAGAGTCAAGACTCAAAAGTTAACTGAAAATTAACAATGGACAATGAACATTGAAAATAAAATGAGCATCAAGGAGTCAATCTCGTTGATTGGTCCTCTACATCCATCTGCTACATGAAGTCATTAGGACCATCAATGGGAATGTCACTATCTCAGTCATAGTCGCTCTCATGAGTAAAACCTATGGCAAACCAACCAAACCATGCTGCATCTCATTCACTCTCATGAGTAAAACCTATGGCAAACCAACCAAACTATGTTGCAACTCATTTGGTCGATCTTCCTCATCTATTTGTGCACCATCCTTTGGATCCACATCCCATCGTGTTGTCGATCCCCTTCGATACTCTGGTCTCTTCCTATGTGCAAGACGTAGGGCACTGTGCATTGCAACTAGCTTCTTTGCTCTTTTAGAGGCAAGTCTATTTCTCTTGATAGAATGGATGAAGCTATATGTGGACCAATTCCTCTCTACTATGAAGGAATTAACAATCTGAGACAACAAGTGAATAGCAAGATGTTGGATCTATGGACATCATCCCCATGCATGGTCCACCAACCAATTGGATCATCATGGCCTAAGTCATTGCGATCTTCCCTCGCATTAGGCTTGTTGAAGGGACCATTGAGACTTGCAAACTGTATCCACTGTCTCCTAAGTGTTCTCCCCTCTTTTTCACTGTACATCTTTGTAATGGCAACTCAAAATCCCTTCTTGACCTTTGGATCCTTAATGGGAAGAATTCTACTAGGCCTTGCCACATACCATTTTCGGTTGAGTGCTTATGTTGCCACGTGCAAATGTGTGTTCATTCTATCCCACCTATGTTGAATATTGGGTCAAATTTGGGTCGTATAGAACTTTAAGGAGGGATCTTTCTCATGAATGGCTACCTTCACTTGACCCAACATGAGGATCTCTAGAGCATCATCCCCATGCATGGTCCACCAACCAATGGGATCATCTTGGCCTAAGTCATTGCGATCTTCCCTCGCATCGGGATTGTTGAAGGGACCATTGAGACTTGCAAACTATATCCATTGTCTCCTAAGTGTTCTCCCCTCTTCTGCACTGTACATCTTTGTAATAACAACTCAAAATCCCTTCTTGACCTCTGGATCCTCAATGGGAAGAATTCTACTAGGCCTTGCCACATACCATTTTGGGTTGAGTGCATACGCTGCCACATGCAAATGTGTGTTCATTCTATCCCACCTATGCTGAATATTGGTTCAGATTTGTCATATAGAACTTTAAGGAGGGATCTTTCTCATGAATTCCTACCTTCACTTGACCCAACATGCGGATCTTTAGAGCATCATCCCCATTCATGGTCCACCAACCAATGGGATCATCCTGGTCTAAGTCATTGCGATCTTCCCTCGCATCAAGCTTGTTGAAGGGACCATTGGGACATGCAAACTGTATCCATTGTCTCCTAAGTGTTGTCCCTTCTTTTGCACTGTGCATCTTTGTAATGGCAGCTCAAAATCCCTTCTTGACCTCTGTATCCTCAATGGGAAGAATTCTATGAGGCCTTGCAACATACCATTTTGGGTTGAGAGTATATACTGCCACATGCAAATGTGTGTTCATTCTATCCCACCTATGCTGAACACTGGGTCAAATTTGGGTCGTATAGAACTTTAAGGAGGGATCTTTCTCATGAATGCCTACCTTCACTTGACCTAACATGCTATCAAAAGTCTCATAGATTTCTCCAAGACTAGGAGAATTCGTGTCAATGTAGCGAATGACCTCAACTATAGGGCATAAGAGTGACACAAATAAACACAATTTGTCCACCAACCATTATCCAATATTCGAACCCTGATTTTCTTGCCCTCATCCGTCTTGGGTTTTGCCCACCTGCTCCAATTTGGTGTCACAACCATGGCTTGCAATGTCAATTGCAACTCCAACATCCTCTCCAGTAAGAGAAAATAGCTAGCATATCTAGTCTCCGTGGGCTTGAGGAATTCCTTCCTTGAGTGAGACCTACACATGGCTAAGGAGGTGTGGTGGTTGCAGATTTCTCGTAGTTGTCACCAAGCTAGATACCCACTCAATTTTGCCAATGTCTTTTAGTGCATTATTGAGTGCATGCACACAACAAGGGGTCCGAAAAATATGCATGTATTTTCTCTGAATCAACAACCCAACTAATCTGCACACTGCTGCTGCATCTGTCACAACGTGTACAACATTGGTAGGCCCAACCTCCTTTATAACATCTTGAATAAGCTCAAATTGGAAAGCTGCGTCTTTGCGCTTTCCAGAACAATAAATAGCTCTAAGAAAGAATGGCACCTCTCGGCATGTAACCATGATGTTGATGAGTGGAGGTTTGACAATGTCTATCCACCCATCCATAGCAATAGACCAACCTTCCCTCACACATGTATGTCTCATCCGCTCTTTTTGCACATTAATATTTGACACTTGCCTGTCTAAGATCACAGTCCTCATCTTATGTTCACCTAGGGGCACATATTGTTGGAAATATTGTTGTCATTGATGTCAAAGGCATGGGGAGACTACAGATTTCCAAGATAAAGATTGCAAGATGGAGATTGTTGGAAATACTGTTTTTGGATTTTTGATGCTCAGTTTGGATACCCTATCTTTGAAGGTCTTTTTACTCTAAAGACCTAGCTCAAATGGGAGCATAGGATATATGGTTGAAAAGCTTATTTCGAGACCTTTCCAATGTTATATGGAACTCCCTCTAACTCCATAAGAATGAGGAGATATGAAAGATTTTGTCAGGTCGGACCATCGAAAAAGTATAGGTCAGCCCAATCAGTTTTACAAATCTGCCCTATAAGTGAACGCATAAACACTATAAATACAGGATAAATGTGTGCCTTTGAAGAACATCCAAGCAAGAAGAGCAAGTATTGTTAATGTTTAAGCCATTATTATAGTTCTTTGCATTCAATAGATAACAATAGCATAATACAAGATCACTGAGAAATACACAATCACAAGAGACACAACATTTATCTTGGGAAACCCTCTAGGGGAAGAAAACCCATCAAAACTTCCTTATTATGGATAGCCAATACAATGCCAAGAGATAACTCAAACTAATACAAAAGATCCTCTCCCAAAGATGTGCCACTCTCTCTCCTTCTTCTCTAATTGCAGATCCGAAGCTTGTCTCTCAATGAGCAAGTGAGTTGTCTGTCTAAGTGAGGCGCTAGCCTCTTTATTTATACAAGACTGGCACGTGTGAAGTGTCTCTTCATTGGCAGGGCCGACTTATCCAATTGGGTGATTATAACCACCTTTAATATATTTCGGGGCCTCTTTAATATCTTCTGGGGCCGACTTCTTATTCTGGCTATTACAATTATCTTTTGACTAATTTGCAAAAGGGCTTTGGTCCTTTATAATAACCGACATGATCAATCCGCAATGGGGATTGATCCAATGAATAATATATCAAATAAGAATAAGAATACACTTTGTAGTTACATTATTTTAACACTCCCCCTTAACAAGAAGGGTATTCTTCAACAACATCAGGCGCGAGAGAGGCCTTTATCATCAACAACGTCAAGTGGGTGAGAGGACAACATCATCAATATCATCTTGGAACACTGACTGGCGTATCTATAAATCATCGGAAGTTTTCTTCATCGACAACATCGTCATTCTCAAAGGAATGGCAATCATCATCTGCATCAATATGTATTAGTGTAAAACTGATACATCATCATCATCATCACAGCACGAGGCTGGCTCATCATAATAATACTAGGCTGGCTTTACGTCACAACTATCCAGCTGGAAGCACAGTTCTAGTCTCATCTCATCGTCTTGCTTTACGTCACAGCTGTCAAGCTGGAAGCAAGATGCTCGTCCTGCTTTACGTCACAACCATCAGGTCGGAAGCAGGATACTAGACTGGCTTTATGTCACAACTATCCAGCCGGAAGCTCAGTGCTAGTCTCATCTCATCATCTTGCTTTACGTCACAACCATTAGGTCGGAAGCAAGGTACTCGTCCTGCTTTACGTCACAACCATCAGGTCGGAAGCAGGATACTAGACTGGCTTTACGTCACAACTATCCAACCAGAAGCACAGTACTAGTCACATTATATCATCTTTCTTTACGTCACAACCATCAGGTTGGAAGCAAGGTACTTGTCTTGCTTTACGTCACAACCATCAGGTCGGAAGCAGGATACTAGACTGGCTTTACGTCACAACTATCCAGTCGAAAGCTCAGTGCTAGTCACATCACATCATCTTGCTTTACATCACAACCATCCGGTCGGAAGCAAGAGATGTCTCATCACAACAATCACAACCATCCTGGGCTTCAAGCAAGAGATGTCTCATCACAACAACTACTCCCCTTTCAAGCTATACCAAGCTTATCTCGAAAAGTGCTCAAACTTTGGCTAACCTAGATAGAGGTTTGGTCAACATTATGCAATAACCTCGTTTCATCCGGTATATAATGTAACCGAGAGCTTTATTCTCTCGCATCTATGTCACGGATGTAGTGCATATCGATCTCTATGTGCTTCGACCTCGTCAGGAAAACAAGATTCTTTGTCATCTTATGCATCTTTGGTTGTCACATAGATCGAAGTTGTTTCCATCTCAGGTCAAATAGGATCGTCAACAACTTTCAAGCCATAGAGCTTCTCAGAGTCGCAACATGCAATGTATCGGCTACCGTAGTCGAGCAATACGTCGATTGCTTCCATCAGCCAATGGTAGATCATAGTCGATCCCAAATCAAAATAAATATCCTGAAGTGCTTTTCCTGTCGTAAACACTTCCTGCCCAATCTGCATCAAGATATCCACTCAATGTGGAAATTATGATCTCCATTATAGTTCAGACCATAATCTATTGTACCCCAGTAAATTCTCATCACATTTTTTTTGCAGCAACTAGGTGAACATGTCCTGGTTCTACCAGAAACTGACTCCGTGTCTACTAAGAAAACAAAATGTCCGGGCCCTTAGTGTTCGGCTGTACATCGCTGATCCAATAATCATTCAGACAAGCAGGGTATCAAATAACTCCTCGAATAAGTGTCGACTAACAACTTTAGCTTGGCTTCCATGGGTGTATACATGGACTTCTTAGAACCCAAAGCATGTCAATCTCTTCAAGATTTCGATCAGATAATTTCCCTTGGTTAAGGAAGAAGATCCTCTCAGATTCCCCGCCATACCTCAAGACCTAAGGAAATAATGCATTACTGGCCTAGGTCTTTCATTTCTAATTCTGTGGCAAGTCTCTTTTCACATTCAGAGATGAGCTTTTCTTCCAGTTAAGAATAAGTCATCCACATATAGCAGTAATAGTGAGCCGGATGGACTGAGGGAAAGGAATGAAGGAGGAAGGAGGAAGGACGGAGGAAAGTGGATGGAGGATGGAGAGGAGGAATGGATGGATGTGATGGATGGAGGAAGGATGGACGGGATGGATGGATGGATGGAATGGAATGGATGGAAGGATGAATGGAGGATGGATGGACTATGGATGGAGAGAGAAGGAATGGAAGGAAGGAAGGATATGGATGGAAGGAAAGGAATGGATGGAATGGATGGAGGATGGAGGAGGATGGACGGAGGAGGAAGGAAGGATGAAGGAAGGATGAAAGAAGGGAATGGATGATGGATGGATGGATAATGGAGGGATGAAATGGACGAAGGGGAATGGAGGAAAGAGGAATGGAGGATGGATGGAAGGAAATGGAAAGGAGTGGATGGACATGGATGGATGGAAGGAGGAATGGATGGATGGATGGATGGAGGACGGAGGAAATGGAAAGAATGGAATGGAAAGGAATGGAAATGGAATGGAAATGGAATGGAGATGGAATGGATGGAGGAATGGACGTGGATTGCCTTGGTTCTATACCATGTTGATAAGCTTGGGTTTTATTATTATGGTTCTTTTATCCACAAATAAATAGGCTAGCATAATACAAGATCACCGAAATACACAAATCACAAGAGACACAACATTTATCTTGGAAACCCTCTAGGGGAAGAAAACCCAAAGAAAACTTCCTTATTATAGGGATAGCCAATACAATGCCAAGAGATAACTCAAACCAATACTTAAGATCCTTTCCCAAAGATGCTTCACCTCTCCTTCTTCTCTAATCGCAGCATCCAAACTTGTCTCTCAATGAGCAAGTGAGTTGTCTAAGTGCGAGGCGCCAGCTCTCATTTATACAAGACCTGCACGGTGAAGTGTCTCTTCACCATGTATCAATTCTCCAACCTGGGTGGTTATAATCACCTTTAATATATTTTGGGGCCCCTTTAATATCTACTTCTCTCGGGCCGACTTCTTATTCGCCTATTACATCATCTTTGACCAATCCACAAAAGGGGATTTGGTCCTTTATAACCGGCTACGATCAACTGCAATGGGGATTATCCAATGAATAATATATCACAATAAGAATAAGAATACACTTTGCGCTTAAGAAATATTTTAATGTAAGTACAAGTGCCAGAAGAGATCCGAGGTGTGTAAGAGGAGCTAGGGAGTATTCTTGGGGTCTAAAGGTGTGAAAAAGTAGTTTTCTTAGAGTTTTTATGGGTGCACTATGAAGGACTATGGTCTATGATGTTGCAAAGTGTACTGTTTTGAGGTTGTAATGCCATAGTCCAAAATTGTATTCAAGGAATGATGCTATGTGGTTCGCTAGGGCAAGAAGGCCAAATCTAACCAGGGTCTGAAGCTATATTTGGGGTATGAAATACATTGGCTTAGAGCTTGGAAATTTAAGGGTATGTTGATGTTGTGAAATGCATGAAGCATGAAGCATGTAGGTGAAGTCCGAAGTACTCCGGTATGAAGAGCTTAGATTGTTCCCTATACAAGTCTTATTGAGTTGGCGCTCAAGTGAGGAGATTGGTGTCTCAAGTATGTTGGTGCCTACACACATCTTTTTGAGTTGGTGCTTAGCGGCGAGGATTGGTGTCTCTAGTAGGTTGGTGCCTACCGCTATCGCACCTTTTGTAGCTAGGAAGAAGGCTATAAGGTAGAAGGAAAAACTGGCATAGCATGAACCTATCCCACCCAACGTCACTAATGACGGGAGGTTCTCTTTAGGGAGGTGAGGGCCAGGGGAGATGTCCCCGGGGACTTGGGGTTTTGAAGAGGCTAAAGGATAACAATGACAAGTTTCCCCCTTCACAAATCACCACCAAAACATATAGTCCAACTTATAGCCAACAAAGATAACCAAGTAGAAATGTTGCCCGAGAACAAAGCAACAAAAACCGGGATACATGCAAAGTTTCCGATTAGTAATTGCCATATATCAAAGACTATTTGGCATTCAATATAAGCAATTTGAAAGTAAATGTTGACGGTTAATGTTTACAAAATAAATAAAATAAAAGTAATGTCACTTCAACAATAAATACTAGAACAATATAACATTCACCGCAATAAATCAATACTTTACCTAATTAATGCCTTTAACTACCATTCAATTGTTCATAAAATGAAACGCTCTATTAAAGATGTGATAAATCCAAGGATGACGCCAAGAACTAGGTTAGTAAGTTAGTTGGAGCTTTAGTGTAGTGTAGTTAGGGTTTGAAATTTAAGTTTTGAGAGAGTTTGTGATCAAATTCCACTTCAACGCTAGAGGTCTTAAGATCGCCTTCTAAGGTAAAATGGAGTCAATTTAAAGGGGGACGCAAGGGTTGAAGGAGGATCTACCTAAGGATCGGAGGGAAGAGCTCGGCGTCGGCGCATGGCGTGGCCTCGTGAGACAAAACCCTAGGTGAGAGAGGCTCATTCTGGTGTTTCTTAAGAAAGTCCTTGTGCTCTCCTCCTTCCTTAGATGGCAAAAAAATCCACTAGCGTATTGAAAGATAAAGCCAAGACAAGAGAGTCAACGAGGGAGAGGTTGCTACAACAAGGCTCTATCATCAAACCCTAGAAGAAAACGACCCTAAGTATAGATAACCTAGGCCCGATGTTCTCTCCTTCTTGAGCTCAAACAGGTACGATTAGCAAAAGGGGAAGAGGAGAAGGAGTGTAGCTACGGCTAAGCTCTCCCCTCTCAATGCATCAAAAATTCCCCATCGTGGACATGAGACAAGGACCTACTTCCTAGTTTGTCACCTAGGGTTTTAATCAACAAATCATAAACATATGCAAGAATATAAGACTACAACCATTCATTCAAGAAGTTTTGCGTAAAAACACTTACATATCACCATGAAATAGTATGCAAACCCTAGTTGTAACACCTTCAAGAGAATTGCCAAAAATATGCCAAAACGTCTTCCTTCAACAAGTGCCTTCCTTTAACAAATAACCCAAGATAGGGCGTTAATTTCAGACCTCACTAATGATTGAGTAAGTTGTGATGATAAAATAAGGATCAAAATCCTCAATATATCGCGGTATCAATGACCCAATTTACTTTTAGGTCATAAAAAAAGGCCAACAAAATACCCAAAATCATTCTTTTTTTACATTAAATTGTCAAATAAAACCCCACTCAAGAAAAGAGAGGCGCTAGCCCTTCCTAGGGCAAATGAAACATCCTCGAGCAAAACGTTAGTCTCGTGGGCTTCCAACATGCCACACGCTACCGGCCGGGCCTAATCAGCTTCCAAAGATCGCCCAATAGGGTCGGATGACGCCCCATGCCTTCCAAGGTCAACGCCTCGCTGAAAGTGGGCCTGTAACCCCTAATGCTTAAGATATGCCGGGTGCCTCTTGTGGAACGTTCTCTTCTTCTTTGGTGAAAAGACTTTGATCAACCTCTATCTCCTCGACATGGGTCCCACATCCACCGGTAAATTTTCAACTCCCTATAGAGGTCCTGGAATCATCACCCCCATGTGTATCCTGGGCCCAAATGGTACATGTCCTATTCTGCATGGTCCCTACATCAAAGGCTACTCCATGGGCTCATAAGTCCAGGGATCATGGCAATGTCAATCACATTTCATCACACCACATAAACACATGCATAAAATCCCTAATACATCAATCTATAGCTCAAAGACGCTACACAAGCCCGCAATACAAGTCTTGGGGAAAAGACATGTCCTATTGGGCTAGTGTCCACGTGAGAATGAAAGTTCCTTAAAGACCTCTTCCAAGCCCATGTAAGTGGGTGGTGTGGTCGTGGGATGTCCAAGCATGTAAGTGCAATGATGGCCATGATGCAAAGGTGTTATTCGTGGGTGCCTTCAGAGAAGGCGAAAAGCTGTCCCCGCCATGGATGCATTTTTTTCCAAGCCCACTTTGCCTCTTTATTCTTTTATTTCTTTTTTGTTCAAAAGCTAATCGTGGACACCGCCTTTGGCATGGTGACCAGAAATGCATAACGCTACCCACAAGTACTTTCACAGTAGATGAGAAGTACATGGCTTGGATGAGACCCCTTTCCCTTGGCCATGCAACTAATAGTCACTGCCCTGGCGTGGTAAATCCACCGGGTGGAAATTTCATATTCTTAGGTACCCATGGACCTAATAGGACGGTTCGTGATGTGACCCCCTATCCTCCGATTAGGTCTTGTTTTATTATTTTTCGGTCCCTCTTGTTTCTTTGATGAGAAGCCTTTTATTGCTTTCTGGAACTGGAGGGCTTAAGCACTGCAGGTTTATTCTTAGGCTTTACCTTTACCGTTTTGCTTTTGATTTTCCGGCCTTTTAGCCCCTTCTTCCCACGAGGCAAAATGCAATCTTGTAAATAGGTCAACCCAATGCCCTAACAAGTGTAATGGGATAAGTGAGCGGGAGATAAAAATGAAAAGTGGTGTTATGATGGGAGCATATGATGGCCCTTCAAAATCCCCCAATGGCAAACCAAAACCTACAAACACAGGCTTGCTAGGGCATCCTGTCAATCCCCCCAAACATGGTCAAGTGGGCAAATGTAAGATCCAAGCAGTCGTTAGAAATAAAAGGAATCAGATGCATACATTTAAAGGTTTTAATGATCAAATGTTACACATACCATGATACTTGGACTAATTACCTCATGGAGCAAGAACCTCTTTTGATACAGGACCAAACCGATGGTGATGGATGCTGCTGCTGCTGCTGACAAGATAAGGACGATGGAAGAAGAAAAGTAGGCCCTCCAGGGCCATGCTCAGGTCAATCCTGCTCTCGGTACTCCATGTCTAGGACATGATCTCCTAGTTATCCTTAAAAAGTGGGGATAACACCTACACAATATCTTGTTGAGTTGGTGCTTAGCTGAAGAGATTGGTGTCTCTAGTAGGTTGGTGCCTACACAATATCTTGCTGAGTTGGTGCTCAACTGAAGAGAATGGTGTCTCTAGTAGGTTGGTGCCTACAAGCTTTGTAATAGTAGGTTGGTGCCTATAGACATTTATAAAGATGAGTTTTTGTGGTTTTCTCCCACAAGGGTTTCCAATTTAAACTCTGTGTCATATCCCCTCCCATTTGACCTCATTAGAGGGAGGGCGTACTAGTCTAAGGGGACTCCCTGTAGGCTATAGCCTTAAAGAAGGGAGTCATGGGGTTGAGTAAAGCCACCAAAGGGGCACCAAGGGGCAACGACTCACCCTTGGGGTTAACATTGGGGCCAAAAACACAAGGAGCCGACTTACCTTAAGAGCAAGTCACCCACAAAATAAGGAAGACCAATCTGAAGGAGACAATATAAAGGACTTGGAAGAAAGGTGTTTTCTGTCTTTAGCTTGGGAGGCGGTTGCCTCAAGCTGTTTGAAGGTTGTTTAACTATGGTCTCTGGTTGGGTTTCAGTGGGATAATCTTACCCTAGCTCAACACTTGTTTCCCCTTACCTTAGGAGCATAACAACTCAGATTGAAGGATTCTGTCTTGGTTTGAGAGGCGGCTGCCTTAGGATATTGGAGGGTTTTTTAAACCATTCTTTGCTCAGTTTCGGTGAGGGCACTCTAACCCTAGCTCAGTCACACATCAACGCACTTGTTCTGGTCTCAGTCACCTCTTGTGAAGGTTATTTGCTGGAGAAGACTTTTGGGGAAGCTGCTGGGAGGAGGCCGTACTTGGTTAGAGAGCTACAATAGCCATTGGAGGGTGCCCTGGACTACTTGCATAGGCCGAAGGTTCCAACCAGTGTTAAAGACTATCACAGAAGGAAGGCTGAGCCTAATTTTGATACTTTGGAGGGGAGATTTGGCCCAGGATAGCAAAGGCTGAACCTTTTTATACTCTAGGTTTACCGTAGACTAGTCATTTTATTGCTGATAACTCTCAGAATTTATAATTGTCTAGGAAAATTGTTAAGGGTAGCCTTAAAACTCTGTATCCCTGGTTTAATTAGGGTTTACTGTTGGTGGTTACTTGGTATTGACCCTATCTTAAGTACTTTTACTGCTGGTTTGGAGATACAGTTTATTGCTGTAACATTGTGACAATATTGTTGGTACATATATATTCTGTTTAGTTGCTTCTATTGCTAGTTTATGGTACTGCTGGATTAAGGGCACAACTTTATTGGTTTGACAATTGCTTGGATATTGTCGTTACATGGTATTTTTGCTGTTATCTCCGAAATCTGAACTGGTTATAACAAATTTACTGTGGGGAAAGGTGTACTATTAAATTGTTTAACAACTGGTGGAGTCCCTAGAAACCCTAGGGTTATTACAATGGTATCAAAGCTGGTGATCTTGCCAGCCCGAGGGATATTCAATGAAAGGGAAGTCTGCAACAATCAATTGAGTTCAAGGACAACATACTGAGGGTGGAAAGATGAAGACCAAGAAGGATCTCATGGCTGAAATCAAGTGGGAACTAACAGTAGGCAAGTACATGCTGGAGTATCTAGCACTGGGTAAAGAGTTTTGTGCAGCTATGTCTTTTCAAGACTATTGCACCATCAAGTATGGAAGATGGCCCAAAGATCTAGATGAGGATTCTTTCAATGACACAAAATGAAAATCGAAGAGTGATAATCAAGAGAAATAGATGAAGGCACATTCCCTTGTGGAGGAGCATGCATCCAACCATGATGAGGAGGTGAATGTAAAGGAGGACCCAACAATAGTCTCTGATGAGACTGGGGACACGAACTGATTGGCGGGGTGACGAACTAGTATTGAGGGGGCCATGTCTTGCCCTACCTATGATGACTATGAGGATGACGACACATTGACACCTTGTGCACCATCAACATTGGCCTATGCAGTCCATGAAACCGACACCTATGACAAATTGGTTGATGACACACATGTTGAGGATGCTTATAATGACGAGGGTGTGCTAGCATCCCACTACGATGAGCATTCAACGTCCCATGCCACTTATGACACTCATGATGACAATGAGGGCATGATGGTACCGTCATATGACGAAGGATGGGTGTTGAAGAGATCGTCAGGGGGCATCGATCCTTCTTCATAGGAACCATGCATGGGGGATGATGTCTCGCATGAGTCCAATCATAGCATGGTATCACCAGCTGCATTGGGTGATAATGGATAGGAGAGCACCCTTAGCACTGTGTGACTTGGAGGATCGCTTGTTGGTGACCAAGGATTGGATCACACAGGTGTTGACCATGATTGATGGAGCTTGTAGATTCATTGAGGATCTTATGTGGAGAGCTAAAACAGAGGAGAGACACTTTGGAATGGCAGGAGGAGTCACCAATGCTTAGTTGCGCATCGACAAAGAAGCACTAGAGTAGCTGAAGTCAAACTACTTGCAACTATTTATGGATAGGGACCTTGCCCTCAAATTTGTTGAGGACAAGGACTGCGAGGTCGAGGAGCTACATTACCATCGGAGTTTGGTCTGCTCTTCACCACTTCCAGAAAAGACTCCATCAGATTTGGAAGCCTCGATACAGGCGAGCGTGAGTGTCACGCATGATATGAGGGGGGAGCCTCTCGTGAGGAGTTAAGATGAGGAGCATTCTGAGTTGTCGATACTCGAGGAGAGTTATGACTTGGATGACGCTCTTAGTTGGCAATGAGGGGATCATGAGTCCTTTCTTTTGGAGAGCATATTAGAGGCTCAGGAGATAGTTGAGCACCTTCCTTGGGGACCAGCCTACGAGGGAGTATACACATCCATGGATTGGGTGGATAGGTACATGACATGCATGGACACACTCTAGGATACAAATACAAGCATCATTAGTAGAGTGTTGGGGATAGTAGTGCACACGGGACATTGGATGGTATAGGAGGACACAGTGGCGTGCAACAATGTGCAGGGGACTACATTGGCATATAGTAGTGTGCAACGGAGGTTTGGAGCGTTGCCTCTAAGGAGACCTGACAGAGGTCTCAAGGATATCATTGATTTGAGGTTACCTAGGATTGAAGAGTGGATGAGTGAGCCTCGAGGAGCAGCATACACCTTGATGATTGAGCTTCATCAAGGATGCCAATAAATGAGGATCAGGGAGTTAGACACTTACAGGTATGTTCCCAGATAACAGTAGGTGACCTTGGTCATGCCTTGGGGGTTGACCAACACATTAGCCACACTCCAGTATGATAGACAATTGTCGAGGCATCTGTTGTTGTGGTTTGATGCCCTCGACAGGACATGGTAGGAACCCTTGAGCCACTTGAGTGGGACAGATAGCCTTGTACCAATGACAAAGACCATCCATTGGGACTTGGTGATCAATGTGCAGGGTGCATAGTGGGAGTTTCAGACTCTATTGGAGTAGTGCCCAGAGTTTTCAGCAATAGACATTGGAAGTGGTAGACTTCCAATATGGTGGTGGGATCCAGGAATTCATCAGAGTGATGGGTTGCTTCGGATGAGATTGACAACCGACGGAGCCGAGGTAGTGATTGGTCTGCATCATGATGGGGATGAGGTGAGAGTTGTGGAGTTTTTCTTTTCCCTCATGATGTCCGGGATCGAGGATAGTCATGGATTGACAGGTGTTGGCATCATTGAGATATCTTGGACGAGTATAATCCATGGTAGGGAGTTCTAGGAGAGGAACACACAGTTTGAGAGTGGCTGTCAGATGGTGATGATTGGAGGGATGCAACCTCACCATGATGGTTCCTCTCTGCGTTTGGCCTAGGACCCTGGGATTGTAGTTGTGGATAGTGGGGCAACTGACACAGATGGTATGGCCAATCTGCGTTCTCCAGAGTTTACTCTTGGGGTGCGTATGATTGGTTGCTTGGAGCAGTTTTATGAGGAGTTGACCGAGCCTTGACAGTTTTTGATTGCTTGGCTCATCAGGGATAGTCTGACAGGTTCTTGTGTGAGCATCGGGCAGATCAATGCTATGAGTGGAGGGTGCTTCGCATCATAAAGGGTAGTTTGGGACTCGAGTGACTTCACCACTTATGAGCAGGTCCGAGAGAGTTGGAGGGACTTAGTAGAAGCTGTGTCAGGACATATGGGGGAGTGTATGACTCGACAACAGAGCAAGTCGGGGCACACTCTTCAGCTCGACTTGATGCAGACCTTGCCCATTGTAGGACAAGGATGGGAGAGTTTGTGGACATATTACATCACAGATTCACTGAGGTTGCAGAGCATATTGATTGACCAACCATCAGGGCTCATGCACTTTCTAGTGATCACATGGGAGTATGGGGCAACACAGATAACATAGCTACCTCATTGGCAGAGGTTGATCAGATTAGCGGGCACATAATTGAGGCCAGACATTAGTGATTACCTTCAGACAGTAGGTCAGGCGATGGCGGTGGATCGACGAACTGAGGAGTATTTGCATGACTATGTGAGGTCATGGATTGAGTGGTTACATTTGGGTGAGCATTGCAGCGACACCACCCACAACATTGTAGTCAAACCAACCACGATAGCTTACAGACCACCCAGTATCGACAGAGCATGTGTGTGGACAAACACAGGGTGGAGCATAGGTTTGAGATCGAAGATGTAGTGTACCTGAGGGTGCAACCATTTAAACCGTCTCCATGGAGTAGAGGTGGTGCTGAAAGGATGAGGCCTTGCCCCTTTGGCCCCTTTAGGGTGCTTCAGAGAGCCGAAGAGGTAGCCTACGAGCTGGAGTTGACTGCGGGTAGCCGAGGTGGCTGTATTTACCATGCATCTTGTCTCCAGAGGGCGTGGGAACCACAAGTCACTACTCCCGTTGAGTTATTGCCACTAGATGAGAGGGGATGAATGTTGTTGACTCCCGAGGAGATTATGGATGTTCGGGAGAGGAGACTGAGGAGCAGAGTGATCAGGGAGTACCGTGTCAGGTGGAGAGGTTGGCCGGTAGAGGATGCCACGTGGGAGAGCGAGCATATTTTTCAGCATTCTGGTCTGCGGTTGCCTGAGGACAAGCAATCTCGGGGAGGGAGGACTGTCATATCCCCTCCCTTCCGACCTCATTAGAGGGAGGGCGTACTAGTCTAAGGGGGCTCCCTGTAGGCTATAGCCCCAAAGAAGGGAGTCATGGGGTTGAGCAAAGCCACCAAAGGGGCACCAAGGGGCAACGACTCACCCTTGGGGTTAACAATGGGGCCTAAAACACAAGGAGCCGACTTACCTTAAGAGCAAGTCATCCACAAAATAAGGAAGACCAATCTGAAGGAGACAATATAAATAGAGAAGAGGCTCATTTGAAGAAGGCACGACTTGGAAAAAAGATGTTTTCTGTCTATAGCTTGGGAGGGGGCTGCCTCAGGCTGTTTGAGGGTTGTTTAACCCTGGTCTCTGGTTGGGTTTCGATGGGCTAGTCTCACCCTAGCTCAACACTTGTTTCCCCTTACCTCAGAAGCATAACAACTCGGATTGAAGGATTCTGTCTTGGTTTGAGAGGCGGCTGCCTCAGGCCATTCTGGAGGGTTGTTTAACCTATTCTTTGCTGAGTTTTGGTGGGGGCACTCTCACCCTAGCTCAGTCACACATCAGCGCACTTGTTCTGGTCTCAGTCACCTCCTGTGAATGTTATTTGCTGAAGAAGACTCTTGGGGAAGCTGCTGGGAGGAGGCCGCACCTGGTTAGAGAGCTACAGTAGCCATTGGAGGGTGTGCTGGACTGCTTGCACAGGCCGAAGGTTCCAGCCAGTAGTAAAGACTATCGCAGAAGGAAGTCCGAGCCTCATTCTGATACTTTGGAGGGCAGATTTGGCCTAGGACAGCAAGGCCGAACCTTTTTATACTCCAGGTTTACCATAGACTAGTCATTTTATTGCTAATAACTTTCCGAATTTATAACTGTTTAGGCAAACTGTTAAGGGTAGCCTTAAAACTTTGTATTCCTGGCTTAATTAGACAGCAGCCTCTTAGGAGGGTTTATGGCCGGTGGTTACTTGGTATTGACCGTATCTTAAGTACTTTTACTGCTGGTTTGGAGATACAGTTTACTGCTGTAATATTGTGACAATATTGCTGGTATATATATATATTCTGTTCAGTTGTTTCTATTGCTGGTTTATGGTACTGCTGGATTAAGGGCGCAGCCCTATTAGTTTGACAATTGCTTGGATACTGTCGTTACATGGTATTTTTGCCGTTATCTCCAAAATCTGAATTGGTTATGGCAAATTTACTGTGGGGAAAGGTGTACTATTAAATTGTTTAACAGCTGGCTGAGTCCCTAGAAACCCTAGGGTTATTACACTCCTCTGTGTACTGTGATTTGATGAATGATTGATGAATACTCATTAAAGTAAAAAGTATTTTATACTAATTCACCCCCCTTCTCAGTATAACCATAAGTTCAACACATATGAGTGTCCTGCTGTTGCAATTGCCTTGACCATCTCCTTATAATAAGGAAAGTGACTAACATGGAAAGGAATGCCATTGGCAAAAAGAAATATGCCATTGACATCATCTGTATCATCACAGTTTAGCTTACTGCACATCCTTGCAATAGTTGGTCCCACTGCACGAGAACAAGAGCCCTTAATGTTTGGATGAAGATATCCCATTATCAACGGGAGATGGTAGAGGCATAAGGCCCATCGATGATTGTTTTCCTTTTGATTACTTTTTGTAGCTTGTAGCGACTTCCACATTCTAATGAGCTTGGTGCATGACATTTTCGCTAGAGAAGGTGCTTTTTGCATTTGCCCCCATTTGCATGCTCAAAAGCTCGGATTTTTGTATCATGGTTAATTTTGTACATACATTAACCCCTTTGCCACCTATGCCCAAAAGGTGCATCCTAACTTGACTATAACTCTCAACCCAAGGATGGCCACAAATATTGCATATCCATTGGCGTGACCCACCTCTTTTGCTTCCTGGTTTTATGTTGGTCGAGGGGCCAACCACCTTTGGTGGCATATAACAAAAGCGGTTTTTTTGGATTAAATGTCCACTTTGCATATTCTGCCAATACCTTTGGGGGGGATGGATCATTGCCTTGTGTTTCATTCAATGATGATGAGGTGTTTCCAGTCCCACTTCCAATTTGTGTCCTACTCCCAACAAAGTCCTTTGTTTGGGCATCGTAATCACTATCACTGTTGCTGCCACTATCACAGTAATCACTCATGTTGTTGTTTTTTAAATTTTACCTGCAAGTTTTTAATTTTTGGCAACTTGCAGCATGGGTTTTTCATTAATTTTTTAACTTTATATGGTTGACTACATGCGCAAATGCTGAGTTTGAAGGCTAAAAATGAAAATTGGAGATATAAACTTAAAAAAGGCAACACAAATTAAAAAACAGCAAGCATTTTAATTTTAGATTTGAGACAAAGGGTTTTGACCTATGTTGCACTGGGTTTGGGGAGAATAGGGATGAGTTTACGGGACTAAACATGAATGATAAATATAAAACATTAAATTAAATTAAAACATGAAATAATTTAATAAACATTCAACTAGTTGATATTGTCTAATCATCATTGTCATTTGTCAATTTGTCCATTGTCGAGACAAAAATAAACATACTTTCCGAAGGTCCAAAACTTTAAAGTTTCTACAATTAAACTTAAAGACTTATTTACATAGTCTAAAGTTTTAACTCTAAATTCATGAAAGTAAAAATACTACTAATTAGATTCTAAAGTTGCGAGCTTTGTAAGCTCAAGCAATTTCAGCTTTTTGTTCATCTGAACAAATGCATGACTTAACGCCAGACCGAGAGTTGCCCAATAGATGATGATATGCTCTTTGGCATTTTCCTCTAAAACGGTGGCCACCAATTTTGCAAATCCATTGTTTGGAAAGATTTGGTCCATTCTCAAGTAATGTCATGAACCTCAACAAGGGATTTTCATTTTGTGCAGCGTGGCCTTGAACATTTTGTCCATCCATGGTAAGTGACAAATGTTCAAACTCAAAGAAATGTAATATTAAAGTTTTAAAATTTGAGCAGATGTTACAAGACCCTGCAAAGCAAAATGATGATAACTTCAAAATTTAAATTTTAGAATAACAAAAAATTTACAAGTTACAAACTTACAACATTGTATACATGCATCATTTCAAAATTTAAATAGTAGATAAAATTTATTATTTAAACTTATGACATTCACATATAAATTATAAATTGAAATTATAATGATACGAATCTATAACAAGAAATGGTTAAGAATATGGGATTAAAGAGTCAAGAAAAGTTATTAATAATTTAGTAGATTATATATCCAAAGTCAGGAAAAACATGGATGATAGTCCAAAATTGCAAAATGCCAAAATAATACATAGTGTGGTTGCCAAATGACTAAATGCCTCAAAATAACGAAAAAGGGAGTCCCTGACTCAATGCCCATACTAGCATGAAGGCTGAAGGTACTCATAAATTATTAAATTTAGATCTTCTGCATTAAAATTTAAGACTATCCAAAAATGCATGAGCTTCACTTCCTAGTCTCTCATCATCATCAATGCCCTGCAACTGCAACTCAATGTCATCTAATGGTACATTTACCAATCCCGCCTAGAGAGATGGACCATCCACCTCATCATCAATCTGGAAAGCATCCTTGGGATCTACATCCCACCATGCTGTTGGTCCTTGTAAATACTCTAGTGCTTTCCTTGTAAAAAGGTGAAGATTGCTATGCACATAAACTAGTTTTTTTGCTCTCATAGAGGTAAGCCTATTCCTATGAATAGAGTGGATAAAACTGTATGTGGACCAATTCCTTTCTGCAGCTAAAGAACTAACAACCTGAGATAGTAAACGCATAGCAGAGTGCGAAGTTCTGGAGCTTTGTCCCCATACATCCTCCACCATCCACATGGACTTTTCTGTGCTATATGCAACAAATCTACCTTTGCAACAATAGAGAAACAATTTTCATTGAACATTGCAAAGTCAAGAATTTGTTCTCGGATTATGGTTACTTGCTCATGTGTATACATCTTTTGCATATGTGTATACATCTTGATCTTTTGTATGGCCTCAATAAACCCCTGTTACACATCAGGATCGTCTATTGGTGCAACTCTGCCTTTCCTCTGCACACACGACTTCGGATTAAGTGCATAAGCGGCCATATGAGGTGTGTTCAACTTGTTCCATATATTTTCTATCAACTTTTAGATCTCATTAAAACTCAAAATTGAGTTCTTTTGACATGATTGGAATGATCAAGTCCATCATGCGTCAATAGACTCATATATTTCCCATGATGGACTTGATCTGTTCGATCATGTTGTCAATAGACTCATATATTTCCCCAAGGTTAGGAGAATCTGAATCTGTATACCTGATTAGCTCCACTAGTGGAGAGGTGAAAGAGATAATGTATTTCAAATCAATCCACCAATCATCATTCAACAACATCTGTCTTACCTTCTTTCCCTGATCTGTTTTTGATTCCCCCATGTAGACCACTCAGAACTGATAACAGTGGCCTTTAAGGCTTGTTGCACCTGTAGCATACAGTCAAGAAGAATAAAATAGGTGGCATACCTTGTATCTGTTGGTTTCAAAACTTGTTTTTTTGCATAAATCCTGTAAATAGCTAGAGGCATGGTGGTTGCAAATGAACATTTGTGCCTCCCTTGTATCCAAAATAATGTGGGTGATCCATGAAATTTTCCCAATGTCTTTGAGTGCATTATTCAAAACATGGACACAACAAGGAGTCCAAGATAGATGCTTATATTGCTTTGAATCATTAACCCTCCAGACCTAAAAATCGGTGCAACATCTGTGATGCCCTGAACTACATTTGTAGGACCGATCTCTTTAATTGCATCCTTCAACACCTCAAATTGGAAAGCTGCATCCTTCATCTTTTTAGAACAATTAGTTGGCCTCAAGAAATAGAGCCCTTTTGAAGAGGTGACTACGATTTTCAACAAAGGCCTTTTTTGAATATTTGTCCAACCATCCATGACGATTAAACACCCATAAACAACCCATGATTTTCTAAGGCTTTCCACAAGCCTTGCATCTTTGAGATCCCTCTATTTAACAATGTTGTCCTCGTTTTATTGTAACCAGGGGGTTGAAATGATGGGCCAACAACAACGACTTTCCTTATCACCTCTTTGTAGAGAAGAGAACAGGTGGCGTTACATGATATTCCATTAGCAAAGAAAAATTCAACCATTGCATCATCGGCCTCCTCCTTGCATTGTGTATTGAACATCTTTATGACCACAACTTTCCTACTTGAAATAGTGTTACTAGAACCCCCTATTGAATCAACTTGATCATTCTCATTGGTTGCTCCATGAGAGAACTCCATTGAGCCAAGAACTCTCAGTTTTTTAAAAATGGAAGAGTTGTTCTCCTCTGCCTCTGCAGTAATAGTACCATCTGTGGCATCCATTTCAAGTTTAATCATCTCATATCATTTTTCCAATGAGCAGGTGCATATTTGTACTCCATCCCCTGGAATAGCCAATAGACGATGGTAAATTCTAGTGTAGCTGCACTTAAATACATAATTGCAAAGGCTGCATAAGCATTGCTCTGAACGACCATTTTTTTTCCTCTTGTTTTGGGTGACCTTCACAAATTTCAACAAAGGTTTCTTCACATTGATGGCATTGGAAACTGAGTTTTCAGTTGACTCGGGCAACATATTTGGAGGTCCTCTCATTTCAGATTGAGGAGATGGGGAAGAGCTGTCCATCTGAGATTTCAAAAGTGCAAAAATAGTTCAGAAATAATATTTTTAAAAGAAACTTAAAGATCTAAATTAATTCTAATTTTTAAATAACATAAGTAATAAATATAATATCATAATATCATAATTATTAATAACATAATAACTTAAGACTGATAATTGATTAATTTGATAAGTAAAAAGTTTAAAGTTATAAAATAAAAATTCAGAATTTAAAACCATAAGCATTAAATTTTTCGGGGGGGGCAGGTGCATGTGCAACATAGCCTATTTTGTCTGTCTGTTGGTAATTGTGATTTGAAATTTACAAGAATCATTTACGAAGAATTTCTTAGTGACTTCAGACTTGTTTTTGTTGATTTTTCTGTGTTTTCTCACTTCTGCAATTTATCCCA
>SNQJ01S0037366.1:0-21192 GCA_010110895.2 Picea sitchensis
CAGGCTCATCATTCTTAACCTTGAAGTAAAGGTTAGAATCTTCTTTACTCTTGGTAAAGCCCAAGTTCATCAGGAAATTGTCAATTCTTCCATACCAAGCTCTAGGAGCTTGTTTCAATCCATATAGATCCTTCTTCAATATGCATATATGAGTCTTTCTATCTTAAACTTCAAACCCTTGAGATTGTTCTCTATACACTTCCTCTCCTATGACACCATTTAAGAAAGTTGTTTTCACGTCCATCTCATGTAACTTCCATTTCATCTTAGCTACAAGGGCTATGATGGTTCTGATTGAAGTGTATCTGGATACAAGAGAAAATTTCTCTTCATAGTCAATTCCTTCCTTTTGAGAAAATCCACGAGCAAAAAAACTTGTTTTATATTTTTCAATATTTCCATCAACAACCTGTTTTATCTTGTATATCCATTTGGAAGATACCACATCCTTTCTCTGTGATCTGGGAACTATTTCCCATACATCATTCTTTATAATGGATTGGTATTCTTCTTTCATAGTCAATGCCTTCCTTTTGAGAAAATCCATGAGCAATAAACCTTGATTTATATTTTTCAATACTTCCATCAACAACATGTTTTATCTTGTATAGCCATTTGGAATATACCACATCCTTGTTCCGCGGTCTGGGAACTATTTCCCACACATCATTCTTTATAATGGATTGGTATTATTCTTTCATGGCATATTCCCATTCTTTCTTCTGAATGGCTTCTTCAAAGCAAGTAGGCTCCTTATCTAGGAGATCACACATCAAATCCATATAACTGGAGACTAGCTTGGGTTGCTTGACTTGTCTCATGGTTCCTTCGTAGGCACCATAGTTCTCTCCATATTGAATAAGTTCACTTGCCCAAGTTGGATTTCTCTTGTTGGATATCGTCATCCGGGGAGGTTCTTGAGATTCTATTATGTCATGATATTATAGAATCTTCTCATCAGGGGAAGTTATGACTTCCCTCACTAGTTCTGCAACTCTAGGAGCAACAGGTTCTTCTTCATATACTTACTCAAGTTGGCATCTTCTTGATTTCTTGAGTGTTGCATCTTCATCAAAGGTTACATCTATGTTGACCTTAATATGATGGTAACCTGGTATGTATATTCTCAAGGCCTTGGAGACCTCACAGTATCCAACAAATATTCCCTTCTTTCCTGAAGGGTCCATCTTGGTTATCTTCTCTTTTGGAATGTGTACAAATACAAGACAACCAAATATTTTGAGATGGCTTACTTCTGGATTTTTTGTAGAGAACATCTCTTCATGGTTATTGAACCCAAGTGCACTATGGGATAATATGTTTTGTACATATATTGTTGTTATTATTTCTTCTGCCCATAAGTGCATTGAAACATCATGATCAGGGATCATAGTCTTCACTTCTTCCATTATAGTTTTGTTCTTTCTTCCTACTACACCATTTTGTTGAGGATTATAGGGAGTGGTGAGTTCCCTCTTGATCTCGACATGTTTACAAAATTTTACAAACTCTTTTGAGGTGTATACTCCTCCATTATCTGACCTAAGTATCTTGATATTTGTTTTAGAGATATTCTCTATCAAGGATTTGAATTCCTTGAATTTGTTAAACACTTCATCTTTTTATTTCAAAAAGTAAACCCATGTTTTGCAAGAATAGTCATTAATAAAAGACACATAGTATACATACCCACTGATGGAGGTTGATGGAATCAGGCCACATAAATCTGAGTGAATGAGCTCTAGGACTCCTTCTTATTTTTTATCTCTCTTCGGGAAAGGGTTCTTGATGTTCTTTCCTTGTGCACATTCGTTGCACATGCCTTCATGTTCAAACTCGAATTCTAGTAGACTTGTGACTGCCTTGATTAGATATGGTAATGCCTTGTAGTTAATGCCAGCTAATATTCTATTTCAAAGTTCACATGGATTCTCAATGGAATGAGTCAAGATTTCTTCTGAGTGACCTTTTAGCTTATACAAGACACCTTCTTGTTTTCCAATAACAATTGCTTCTTCCATGGTTTTTCCTTTGGGCCACATAAGAACTTCTCCATCTATGAAATCAACTCCAAATCCTTTTTTATCTAAATCTGAGATAGAAAGTAAGTTTTTTGTCAAACCTCATACATATAGTACATCCTTCATCTTCATTGGGGTTCCTAAATCAAGTTTCTAATTTGATTCTCCTACTCCTTCGATAGGGTACTGATAATCGTCTCCAAGTGTAACTTTTTGGGGAAGAGATTAAGACATAGTCTTCAATCTATTCGTTTATCATCTTTGTGGATGGCTCTTCATATTCAACTATGTGGGAATGTTGCCTTTTATTTCTCTTCTTGTATTGTTCTCTTCTAGCTAGACAATTCTTAGAAATATGTCCCATCTTTTCACAATGGTAACATTGGTAGGATGAGAAATATTTTTCTTTTCTTTGACCTTTCTGAAACTTCTGGAATCTCCTTGGAGGGTGAGATTCTTTATGTATGAATTTGTTTGTTGGGTGAGACTCCTTATGATGATGATTTTCTTTATGGAAGTAATACCTCTTCCTTTCTCCTTTAGTATGAGCAGCTATGGATTGATCTTCATCTCTTGATATTATTGCTTCTCAGTTAGCTACTCTTTCTTCTTCTTGAACACATTCTTCCCAAATATTGTCAAAGTGTAGTTTCTCTTTTCTGGTACAAATAGTTTGGATGAATGCATCCCAAGGTCTTGTGAGACCATTAAGGGCTGACATTATGAGTTCGTATTCATCTAGAATATCACCATTTGCTTCTAGTTTTTCCATGAATTGTGATATTCTAGAGAAATACTCTTGAACTGTTTCTCCTTTTTGCATCCATGTACTTTTGAGTTGAGTTCTTAGATTCGTCTTCTAGTTGATGTTATTTTCTTCATACATGCTGGTTAGGGCATCAAAAAATTATTTTGGAGTCTTATTTGAATCCACTTGAGGAATCAAGTGATCTTTAATAGAATCTACAATGATTATTTTGGCCCTAACTGTGTCATTTTGGTGTTTTGCTTTAGTTGCAACATTGGTAGGTTTTGGTACATATTATTTAATTAATCTTGCTAGTTCAATTTATTCAAGAATGAGTGTAATTATATACTTCTAGGCATCGAATTTTTCCACACCTTCTAGCTTGTAAAAAAGCTTATCTCATGCAGATATATTTACCTAAAGATAGGAAAATGACCAAAAACTGAAAATGCTCAGAATTTAATTTTGAACTTACCAAGAGGTGCGCTTGGCTGAGGCAAGTAGCCTAGTGTAGTTAGATTTTAGAAAATCCAAAGTTTTCCCCTTCAAACTGGACCAGTGGAATTCTGGACTTGTACTTCTATTACTGGTTCTGGTTTCCTGGTTTTCTAGCTCTTCTGGTTTTCTAGTACTTCTAGTTTTCCGGTACTAGTCAAAACTAGGGTTTGACTTTACAGAGTTTATAAACACGGAAATGGTGCGCTCAAGGTTCCAAAGAGTTCCCTAGGCTAGGGAACACTTTTCTAGATGGTTTTCATGTTAATATTCCTCTTCAACAAACAACCCTAATTTTCTTGTACGACAATAATGGTGTTTTTCTTTATCAAGTGAAAGATGCTCTCTTCAGTTTAGATCTAATACCATGTTAAGTTTTAAGATATTATTAAGATTCTTTTCAATTTAATAGATAACCATAGCATAGGTAGGATCACTGAGATAAGAACAATCACAAGATACACAGTATTTATCCTGGGAAACCCTCATGGGGGAGAAAACCCAACAAAACTTCCTTAATATAGATAGACAATACAATTCCAAGACAATAAACCAAAACACTAGAGAACATCCAACACTGAGCAATGCTCCTCTCACTTCCTTCTTCTCCCAACTACAACTACCAAACTTGTCCACTAGATGATTGAATGAGTGAGTGAGATAATGAGACGTTGGATTCCTTTATTTATAAAAATTGGCAGGTGTTGAAAAGGTGTCTCTTCACTAGCCAGGGATGACTTGTCTTCTTAGTGGTTAAAACCACTTTAATTAGACTGGGGAATGACTTCTCAATTTGCATATTATATCTAGGGTTTGACCAATCCACAAAAGGGGATTGATCTAATGAATAATAACGCAATAATAAGTAGAATACTCTTTGCAGTTACAATATTTCAACAATGCAGACATTGGCCTACATAATGTCCAAACTTGTGACATGAAAAGAACTTGACTTTTGTCATGTCCTTGTTGACTTGATAGGTAGACTCTCCATTGGAAATCTTTTTAAAATTTCCCTTCCTTTCCTTAATATAAAGAGCAAGGTTCTCATCATCATTCTTTTGTCGACCTCCATTCAAATATTCATCTCAAAGTTCCTCCTGAACGAAGTCATCCCATAACCTTGACCAATATGGAAGCTTCTCTCATGCCATGATTCCTTTGATGAACGATGCCCACTCCTTCCTAAATCCCTTGAGCACCATCCTCACCAAATTTGAATCATCCATTATTTCCCTAATTGCAACTAGTTCATGTCAAACCTATCAGATTCGAGTAACATAACTTGTCATGGTAACTGATCCTATCATCTTCACTTGTTTGAGCTTATATCTCAAAACCCTTATATCATTATCATTGTTTCTCTGAAATAAACTCTTCAGATCCTCCCACATGGCCTAGGTTGTTTTCTTCTCTAATAAATGAGGGATCAAGTGATCTTTCACTCCACCTAGAATGATGCACTTGGATTTCACATCCCTCTGATTATGTATGACTAGATCTCTTGCATATTTTGGTGGAGTTATATGAGTATTAGAAAATTCCCAGATCCCATTCTCCATTAACACCAACATGATTCACTCCTTACATGGACTAGTTGGAAACCCCATCCAACCTATCTTCGAATTGAAATCCATTTTCCATATCCAAGAGATGATTTGATAACCCTCTCTAAAACTACCCCTATATTGTATTGTATGCCCATGTACACGAGTGTCTCCACTACATTCTATGTATGTATGTGATTTCCACCACTTTGATCTACATAAGTATGTTATTTTCACCACTGCAACCTGCGTACACCTGCAAAAACCCTTGTTTTGCCTTAGTACTATTGTTTCCCGAAAATATTTCCTTTGATTCCCCCCTATTAGTTATAGATATGATTAGATATTCTTGCAGATATGATAGATCATCTTCCAACTGTTGAGATCTGTGCTCTTTTTTTACTCCCTTCAAAGAACTAGCTTGGATACCATGTTGATATTTTACCACTTCAACCCAACACCCGATAGTTATCTAAAAAAAAACCACATTATCTACCAAAGAAACAATTGAGTAATCAAATAAACATGCAACATAAGCATAAACTAGGAAACCAAAATTTTAGACACAAGACACCAATATTTTTGGGTATAAACCCCTAGAAAAACATCGGAGAGATGATTTTATTAAGGTTAAATCAGGGCTCCTTCAATAGGGAAAATTTCCCACTAAGAGAATATACACTGCATACAAACCTATCAATTCCTATGTTGTTGTACGAACCTCTACCAACGTGATTTTCGAGGTGTATGTACCTTTCCTTCAGCAAACCTGCATACATATGCGATTGTCTCCATTGAAATCAATGTACATGTATGTTAACTCTGCACGAGGACTTTCATACAGTGCTACGCTTTCCTCTGGATTCTATCAGATGAAACCCACCTGCGACTACCTTTTCTCTCTCGTCTCCTTGACCTACATATGAAAGTCCTTCTCCACCTATCCAAGTTCTTGAATCACGGTCCTTTTTTATCCAACCCTCTTTGCATCAACACTTGTATGAAATATCTTCACCCAACTAGTGATATCTCCTTACTCTTGTGTAAGAAAAAATCCTTCTTTGCTTCTACATGCCTCACACTAGCAAAAATCATTTTCTATCCTTGACCTTGGCATCTCAACAAAAGTCTCAACCTTGATCTCTCACCAAATTCTCTCACAAGTGTATCTCACACAATTGTCTTCCTCCTTCACCCTAGCCTTTATTTTATAATCATAATTTACAATCCAAAGCTAATCTCCAAAGTGATTGACAATTGAGATTACATCTGACACCCACTTAATATTTACTTGCTTAGATTACATGCTAATTAATTTTAACACTTTCCTTATTTAACTCAATTCACTTATAAAAAAAAATTTACTTTAACTATTCGTTTAACTAAATTAAACTTAAGGATAGAAGGATTTCAACAACTTCCACAAGCTAGATACATGCCAATGCAGAAGTACCTGTCTGATGCTACTAGTAACATAAACACTTACTATTAGTGAGGAAAAAACTTCTCCCACCTCGAGTTGTATCTATATTCTCTACCTGATATGCTACCATGCATGCTCTCTAATCCACGTGATTGGATGCTCCCTCGGACAAAAAATCTTTCCTTTCCATTTCGCTAGGAGTTATCTTCAAATAATTCCTTCTGATCACGCTCCTATAATCTTCCTTATCCTAAGCATCTTGGATTTCCATATCGTACCATGACTCCTTGATAGACCTGGAAGGATTCTCCTTCCCACCCAAACTTGAAGGCTAACTCCCTCTGAGATATTCAACCTTCAGAGCTACCTACTCCTTGTTCTTTGTCACACTGTTGCATTCCATTACTTGCATAGGCTAGCCCTTTAGCTAGTGTAAGTTTCTCTAAGTTTATTTGTCTAAGAAAAATACTTTGGGAATGATAAACACCTTTCCATATCGGAATAAGACCTCATAGCCCTTCTTCTCAATCACTGAGACTAAGAGCACACTCCCCTTGAGTTCTCATACCCATAACACATCTGTCACTCTTAATGTGCCTTCTGAATCCATCTGGAATGGCAATGTTCCAAACCCCTTCATGACATGTTTGGTCCCAATACCAAGTTCAATATGAATCTTTGATTCAAACTCTATGAATCTCTTGAACACCTCTCGTGCTCTTGTCATATGAATTGTGACTCCACTATCTATCAACCATGCACCAAATGATATGGTGCTCGAGGAAGTATGGGAAACACGTAAGAATTATATATGTTCAAACTTCCTGCACAAATAATCCAATTGAGTCTTTGTCGATGCAACTACCTATGGATGTGCTTTGTTCCCACCCTTCTTCTTATGCATACATTGACCTACATATTTTCCAAACTTGTGACATGCAAAGCACTTGAATTTCCACATATTTTTCTTGTTGAATTGATAGGTAGACTCTCCATTGGAAATATTCTTGAACTTTCCCTTCCGTTCCTGACTGGAAAGAGAATGGTTCTCATCATCATTCTTGTTCCGGCCTCCATTCATATATTCATCTCGAATTTTCTCCCGAACAAAGTCATTCAATAACCTTGACCATGTTGATGTTTGGTATCTGCAGGAGGTACTTTTCCTCCTAGAAAACCTTTATTAGAAGAGAAGAAGATTATGGAAGAAAGAGAACCATTGAACATATGTGGAAATACCCCAGAAGAGAATTTGGCCCAGAATAATAAAGTTTAAAGTGAAAATAGAAGCCTCCAGATAAGAATTTGGCCCACAGGAATTAATAAAGTGGAAAATGATTTATTCTAGATGAAACATTAGCCCCAATATTATAGATGAGAAGTCGGCCCCAATACATTGACAACCATTATGAATATAGTCATACCTTTCTCATTTGAACTCACTCTCACTCGCAATTGCAGCTACATAAAAAGGTGTGTTTCTAAGGAAACGAAGACACAACTACTCTAACGTCTGAGATCTTGGTTGTTCTTTGTGGTAACTCTCTCTCTTGTGTGCTACCCTTGGTAGAGGTGTGCAACTATATTATGGTTTTGTTGCTATAGATGGGGTGGTATTTTTGGTTGTATCTTTAGCTAGCCATTTTGTTATGGTTTATCTGTTGGTTCATGGTTGGACTTGTTTGAACAAAATATCTCTGAGAATGATTGGCTGGGTTTTTCTCTATTTGGGGTTTTCACAGAATAAATTCTTGTGTCTTCTTGTGCTTGTTATTGTTGCTCTTATTTTTAGTAATTGATATAAATGTTAATGTGGAAAGAATATCTAAATATACGGGTAAAACTAATTTCACTATAAAGTTAATAAAAATATAACATGGTATCAGAGTTGGTTACCTTCAAAAGAGTCTAACCATTGGAAGGAAGATTGTTTGCGGCAATACCTTGTTGTTGCACCGTAATATCTTTGTCCATCTCGTTGATCACTAGTTCCAAGGATTTGGGACTAATTTTTGGCATAGATAAGTTCTCCCTACCCTAGCACACCCCCTCCAACACTCTGGTTGCAGTTCCTTGAAGTTCATAAAGTTGAAATTTCTTAGATCTAGGGTTTCTACCGGTGAAAATGTCAACCAATATGAGAGTTGAGGATAGATTGAATGGAGAAGATAACTTCATATCATGGAATCATAGATTACTTCTCATTCTATAAGAGAATGATTTATTGGATCATGTCGAGCAAGTGCTTCTAGAACCAGAAGAAGAAGACGCCAAAGAAAAGTTCAGGAAGAATGAGGTCAATGCCAAGAGGATCTTGACAGACTCAATCAAGGATCATTTGATATTGACTGTACCAGAACTAAAGACACCAAAAGAAATATTTTATGTCTTAACCAGACTCTATGAAAGTAAGAACCCCAACTAGAAGTTTAATCTAAGGCATCAACTCAGAAATGTGACAATGAACAAATCATAAATAGTCTCAAATTAAATAGTCTCAAATTACTTCATGAGAATCTCACAGATTAAGGACAGATAGCACTTATTGGAGACATAGTGGAATATTTTGAACCTAAGACTACTATACTCAATGGATTTCCCTCTTCTTGGGACCTTTTTTTTCAAGGAATTTGCGCAAACAAGCTTGCTAGAATAGTGGCGGCTTATCTCTAAGAAGAGATGTGATGGTTGCGCTCATTCACAATAATATGATTACAATGATTCTTTGAAGGCCTTTTTATAATAAATAGGAATGTCAAAAACCCTAGACATCCAAAAAACCTAACCCTAGGAGATGAAGTGCCAAAAGTTATATGGGCCCCATTTGGGTAAGTTAGTACATCAACTTCTCAGGATCGTAAATTTTGCATACGATCTTTGTTTTAGGCACATGATAAATCGTTTTTGGTTGTGGAAATCCCTAAAAAAAGTTATTTAGGGCCTAAAAATGACCCCGCAAGTTAGGGACCCGAAAACTAGGGAAAAAACTACCAAATTGGAAAAATGCCAAAATGAGCTAATTTGAATAGGTGGGAGGCCATTGAAATCCATCTGGATCAATCCTCCCCCTTTAGGAAGTAATGGTATCCATTGTGTTGAGTTCCCCCATCAGATGAGGAAATTTCTGTTGAATTTGGCCTCGGGTGAGCCACTTGCCTTGGTGCAGGAGTTTCCCTACTTTGACAACTTGATAAAGTTGGATCCTTTGCTAGTGAGTTCCCTTGATCTGTTTATCCACAATATGATCACTAGATTCTTGTTATATGCAGTAGGGGTTGAGCTCGTTTGGTTTCAGTTGTTCTTCTATCTCTAAGGTGTCCAATAATGGTTGGAAATACGGTCGAAGGATATCCACGTTGAACACTAGGTGCAAGCCAAGGAAAGGAAGAATGTTGAGATTGAAAGAATTATCACCCATAGCCTTGGTGATGATGTATGACCCATAATGGAGTGCGAGAAGCTTCCAATGGGATCCTTTAAGGAAATATTTCTGCAAGTGCAACCAAACTTTGTCGCCCACCTGAAACTTATGTGGCACCCAGTGTTGATCACGGTGTTTCTTGTACTTGTTGGATCCGCTCAATGAACCGAGTGGATTTGTCAACTTTAGTTGGAGAAGGAGATGAGTTGACCGAGGTGACCGCAAGAGGTAGTGCAACATCTATGGGACATAATGGTTGGAATCCCAACCCGACCTGAAAGGGGTTATGGTCGGTTGAGCTATGCAGGGCTCGGTTGTAGCTATGGTGAACATAGGAGAGACTATCATCCTATGTGTGAGAGTGATTGGAATTATACATGTGCAAGACATGCATGATCATTCGATTTACGACCTCGGTTTGGCCATCTGTCTGGGGTTGGAAGGTCATGGATTTGGTGAGCTTGGTGTCCAACAATCACCAAAGGCTTGACCAGAATGTGCTGAGAAATCGATTGTCCCGATCTGAGACAATGGTTTGTGGGATTCCAAAATGTACCTAGAATCGTTCAAAGAAGAGCTTTGCAGTGGCCTCTATTGTGTTGCTCTTCTTGCAGGCAGCCAGAATCGCCATCTTAGAAAAGTGATCCATAACCAAAAAAACATAGTCATTTCCCTGCTTGGTGGACGAGATGCTCGAAATGTAGTCCATTGATATGGATTCCCATGGCCTGTTAGGAGTAGGCAGAGGGGTTCACATGCCCTATTTCTTAGTGGTCGCTTTGGAAATCATGCAGATAGTGTAGGACTTGATATACTTGTTGACCTCATGTCAAAGTTTCAGCAAATATAAATGTTTCTACAAAATTTCCACTGTCTTTTCAATGCCAAAGTGTCCTGCCAACCGACTGTAGTGGGATTCCTAGATCATCTTCGCTCCCTCGCTTGATGGAATGTAGATATGGCCTAGATGACATAACATCCTGTCCTGAAGATGGAAATTAGCGACAAATGTGTTTGCACCCAAAATTTGGTAGATGGTGACGAATTCTAGGTTTGTCGGATAGAGTTTGGGCCATCCAAAGGTATCATGGCCACAAGAATCTAGCATCGTGGTGAGTGTCGCAACTGGAGGTATGTTGAGGCAATCAACGATGCAATTGGTGCTTCTCATTTTATACTTGATGTTGAGGTGGAATTGTTGCAAGTACATGGACCACTTCTGATGGAGGTCATTCTACAATTTTTCTTGTGTCTGCATGAACTGCAGTGGCTTATGATCAGTGTGGATGATTGTCTCCTTCCCAAAAATGTAATGTCTGCACTGGCGGCAGGATTTCAGAATGGAGTACATTTTTTTATCATAAGTAGGGTACTTATGTACAACATATGACAGTTTATCACTATGATAGGACATGGGGTGGCCTTGTTGAGTCAGAACGACACCCACAACATAGTCAAAATAATTTGTCTCGATCTCAAAGGGTTGTTGCATGTTTGGTAGTGAAATTACTGGGGCTGAGCACAAGCCCTGCTTCAAATCATCGAACACTTCTTGTTGGGACCGTACCCACACAAATCTTTCCTTACCACCACCCCTGGTTACTTGGTTAAGGTCCCATGCAATATGGGAAAATCCCAACATGAACCTACGGTAGAAATTGGCAAGGCCCAAGAGGCTCCGAAGCTCAGTGATTGTGGTTAGGGCTGGCCAGTCATGAAAGACTTTTATTTTGGATGGATCCACATGTACGCCATGTTGATCAATGATGTAGACTAGGTAATGGAACATCCCCATGCCGAAGCAACATTTTCCCAAGTTGGAGTAGAGATAGTGTTGCCACAGGCTGTGCATAACCTGTTGAATATGCTGCAAGTGTTCTACCCAAGTCTTGTTTTAAATGAGGATGTCATCAAGATAAACCACTACAAAATTATCGATGAATAGTCACAGGATATTGTCCATAATCCTCATGAAAGTGGCTGGAGCATTTGTTAAACCAAAGGGCATGACCAACCATTCAAAAAGACCTTCCTTTGACCTAAAGGTGATACTCCATACATCTATCTATTCTATTGGGACCTGGTGGTAGCCAGACATCAGATTAATCTTACTGAAGTATTTGGCCCCCATGATCTGATCGAGGAGGTCGTCGATTCAGGGAATCGAGTACCGATTTCTGACTGTGATTTTATTCAGATCCTAGTAATCAATGAAGAGTTGTTAGGTTCCATCTTTCTCCTATACCAACATGATTGGGCTCCCACAAGGTGATGAGATGGGATGGATTTTTCCCTTGTGGAGCAGTTCTTATATCTACCACTTTATCTTCTCATTCTCTAATAGAGAGCAGTAGTAGAATGGCCCATTGGTCAGTGGTGCATTGGGGTTGAGATCGATCGGGTGCTTGACATGACAGTGCAGAGGTACCCCGGTAGGTGAGGATAAGTTATCTGAGTATTCTTCCATGACCTTATACACTTTCTTCTGCTATGTGGAGAGGTCGGTCGTGGAGACCCTAGATGTGGTGTGATATTTCAAACATTACAAAATTTGAGAGGGGAAACATCACACAATACCTCTTATTTGAAGGGCTTGATGTCGTATGACAGGAAACATTGTTGGCTGGCCCGAATGTCACTTCCTTGGCGGAGCCATCCGATGGTGTAGGGTTGCGAGTGCGATGTTGTCGGTAGGGAGAGTCTCTTGACAACCTCTACTAATATGAGGTTCTTTTGGCTACTGCTATCAAAGATGAACTACATCCAGGTACCCTTCACCCACATCTATGAATGAAAAAGGTGTTAGCCTTCCTCTAGCTCGTTGGGTTCACCAGAATGGAGCTTGGTGGTAGCAACGATATCACTAGGTTTTGCATCAATGACCTGTTTCCCCCTTTCTGGTTTTGACTAGCTATCCTGAGGTTGTTCGTATTTTCTCTATACTTTTTTCTGCGAGTTGGAGCCACCCTTTCTTGGATTTTGTTTTTAGGGGTTCCCAGGCCCTATTTTTCGTGTCTTTTGTTTGAGCTTCTTCTTGATTTTGATGGCATATTGGTAGGCTCTGCCCAAGGATGAGATGTCTAGAAACTCCATTTCATCCTCGATGTATCTATGCAGACCGTTGCGATACTTGAGCACTAGATGTCGCTCATAATATTTGATACCCAACTTGGTGCACAAGGTATGGAATATATTTGTGAACTCAGGCACTGCTTGCTCTGTTTCTTACCGCAGCGTGGTCCATTTTGTGTATAGGTCGTCATAACTTCCAACAAGGTAGTACTTTTCCTTAATAGAATCCTTGAAGGACTCCCAGGTGAATTCGATTGTAAATAATGAGTGTTCCTCTATTTCCTTTTTTCTCACAAAAAGTTTCCCACCAATATTTGACATGGGGGAGGACTTTGAGGAGCGCAAAAGTAATCTTTTCTCTATTAGAGAAGTTATGGACAATGAAATACCCTTCTAGCATATTCAACCAATTTTCTACTGTATATGCGTCTATATGATCTTCAAATATAGGAACATGGAATTTGATTTGTACCTTTAAGGGAGAAACACCTCCGTTTGAGGAAGATGTGTCACTTGTTGGTTGCTGCCAAAGGATTTGCGCAAAAATATCCATCATCTCATTCCTCTGGTGCATGAGGGATTCTTCAAGCAACATTTTGAAGGGATATCATGTCTCATCGTATTTATTTTATTCTTCCATGAGAGGTCTTTTGGGTGTGCGAGATATTTTTTCCTCAAGAGAAACAAACTCAAGACCCAATTCTTTATACCCTGACCTCGTTGGGGACATGCATTAAGAACGACAAGGAGCATACCACTCTGATACTACTGATCCATAATATATTTGTAGAATGAAATGATTATAGATTATTATCAAAATATGTTTAACAAATAATAACAAATATACAATAAAATTGGTTTCTATTCTATAAGGAAATAAGTTGAAATTGTAAAATGCAGCGGAAACAAACTTGCTAGAATGGTGGCAACTTATCTTTGAGAAGAGATGTGACGGCTATGCTCATACGAAAGAATATGATTGTAATGATCCTATGAAGGCCTTTTTACAATAAACAGGAATGTCAAAAACCCTAGACATCCAAAAAACCTAACCGTAGGAGATGAAGCACCAAAATTCATGTGGGCCCCATTTGGGTAAGTTAGTACATCAACTTCCTAGGGTCATAACTTTTGCATACAATATTTGTTTTAGGCACATGATATCCCCTTGAAAAGGTCTATTCAAGGAATACACGTTTTTCTACTACCTATCAAAGGTCATTCTAGCTATGGCGAGCCCTAAAAATGTTGTTTAAGGCCTCAAAACGGCCCCTCAAGTTAGGGACCCAAAAACTAGGGAAAAAACTATGAAACTGGAAAACTGCCAAAATGAGCTAGTTGGAATAGGTGGGAGGCCACCGACATCCATATGGATCAAAAAATGATGATGGAGACCAATCTCTTTCCGCTGATGTGAAGAAAGGGAAAGAGAATTCAGTCCGAAGAAAGATAAAAGACCATGTTATAAGAAGGATGCGTCAAAGGTCAAATTCTACAACTATAAGAAGTTGGGACATTATGGCTCTTGATGTCCCCATAAGGATTGACAAGGAAAGCATCATGCACATGCAACTAACATAGTAGAGTCCACACCCTAAGAAAAGGGAAAGTACTCAAAGGATGAAGAGTATGTCTTTTAGAGAGTGGTGCTTCGAAAACACATGATCAGGAAGTACAAGACAACTCAAATGGGAAATCAGCAGCTAGACTCCAGGTTTTCATATCACCTTTAATATTTCATATTCCTATAACTTAAGTAAGTGTTGAAACTAGAATAAAAATATTTATAGTTCCATTACTATCAAATTTTTAGTAACATTTGAATGTTGTTGATACAATGGTTATTAAGTAAATTCTCATTGTTTAGTATTAATGATGCACTTGTTTTCAAGATGAAATTTATCTCCTCTAGGAGATATTCTTGGTTATTGTTACTCTTGTTATAGGTAAGTCACAGGTGATAACTCTGAGAGGAAGATATAATGACGGTTGCAGGAGGAATCAGACTAGATGGTCTTTAGCTAAGACATGGATTGGACTATCCAGACATAGAGTTGTGTACATTACCATACACATCCATGTAATGAAGGAGAAAAATACGAAGTCGAAATTTTCTGTAAAGAAGGAAACTTTTTTAAGGATAAATAGTATCTCATATAGAGACTAATTGTAAGGAGTAGAAGGCTCTAAAGATAACCGTATATATCCCTCTAGTTCAATTGATCACTCTTCAAACCATCAGGAAGAGTGAGTAGTTCCAGAAGGTCCTACCAGGATCATTGTAGTGACCAGGAAGAGACACTTGAAAAGGATCATTTGTCCAAGTTGGCATAGAGTTGGTGCTACCATAGGGTAAGCAGAACCTATTGAATATAATGAAAGTGTTGTGCCCAAGTCTTGTTGTAAATGAGGATGTCATTTAGATACACCACTACAAAAGTATTGGTGAATGGTCATAGGATATCATCCATCATCCTCATGAAAGTGGATGGAGCATTTGTCAAACCAAAGGTCATGACCAACCATTCAAAAACACCTTCCTTTGACTTGAAGGCAATCTTCCATACATCTTTCTATTCTATCGGGACCTGGTGGTAGCCAGAATTCATATCAATATTACTGAAGTATTTGGCCCCCATGATATGATCAAGGAGGTCATCGATTTGGGGAATTGGGTACCAGTTTCTGACTATGATTTTATTCAGGGCCCGATAATCAATGCAGAGTCACTAGGTTCCATTTTTCTTTCGTACTAGCATGATTGGGCTCTCGCAAGGTGATGAGTTGGGATGGATGTGCCCCTTGTGGATAAGTTCTTGGATATACCACTTGATCTCCTCATTCTCTAATAGAGAGCGATGATAGACTGTCCCATTGGGCAGCAGTGCATCAGGGGTCATATCTATTGGGTGCTTTACCTGATAGTGCAGACGTACCCCACTAGGTGGGGAGAAGATATCTGAGTATTCTTCCATGACCTTATCCACTTACTTTTGTTGTGTGGAGAGGTCATATGTGGAGACCCTGGATGTGGTTGTGATCTTTCGCTCATTTTGAGAGTGAATCACAAAGAATACAAACTTCTGTGTCTGAGAGATGACCTTTCTGCATTTCTTGGAAGAGATCAATGAAATTAAACTAGGTGGGACTACCTCGGTTATCCTATACAATTTCTTTTTCAAATTAATAATAACACTATGGAGCCTAGACTCATATACAACATGAAGTTTCCATAAATATGGTTGGCCCAAAAGAACATTACAAACTTTGAGAGGGGAAACATCACACAATACATCATCTTTGAAGGGCTTGATTTCGTATGACAGGCAACATTGTTGGCTGACGTAGATGTTGCTTCCTTGGCGAAGCCATCCGATGGTGTATGGTTGCAGGTGTGACATTGTTAGTAGGGAAAGTCCCTTGAAAACCTCTACTGAGATGAGGTTTTTCTGGCTACCACTATCAATGATGAATTGCAGGGGGATACCCTTCACCATAATATGCGAATGAAAAAGGTGTTCTCCTTCCTCTGGCTTGTCTAGTTCACCAGGCTGGAGATTGGTGGTTGCAACGGTATCACTTGGCTCTACGTCAATGACACATCTCCCCATTTTTGGTTCTGACTCAGAGTCAGAACCCACATCTTATTCAGAGGCTTTCACCTCAGCCACCAATGACTGATTCGAGCAACAATCAACAATGTTATGCTAGGGTCTCTTATGCAAGTCACACCACTTCCCGATATATTTATTTTTATTTTTGGTGTCCTTCTTTTCTTGTGGCCTGGACTGGTTTTCCTAAGGTTGTTCATCTTTTCTCTATTTTTTTTTATGCGGGTTGGGGTAGCCCTTTCCTGGCTTTTGTTGTGAGGGTTTCCTAGACCCAAATTGTCGTGTCTTTTGTTTGAGCTTCTGCTTGATTTTGACGACATATCCATATGCAGTGCCCAAGGATGAGATGTCCAGAAACTCCATTTCGGCATGGATGTATCTATGCAGACCTTCATGATAATTGAGCACTAGATGTCGCTCAGAATATTTGATACCCAACTTGGTGCACAAGGTATGGAAAATATTTGTGAACTCGGGCACCGCTTGGTCTCTTTCCTGTCGCGGCGTGGTCCATTTTGTGTACAGGTCATCTTAAATTCCAACAGGGTAGTATTGTTCCTTAATATAATCCATGAAGGACTCCCAGGTGACTATGATTGTAAATAATGAGGGTTCCTCTGTTTCCTTTTTCTCACAAAAATTTTCCCACCAATATTTGACATGGCGGGCAGATTTGAGGAACGCAAAAGTAATATTTTCTCTATTCGATAAGTTATGGACAAATAAATACCCTTCTATCATATTCAACCATTTTTCTACCACATATAAGTCTATCTAAACATCAAATATAGGAATATTTAAGTTGATTTGTACCTTGAAGGGGGAAGTGCCTCCATTTGAGGAAGATGTGTCGCCTATTTGTCGTCACCGAAGGATTTGTGCAAAACTATCCATCATCTCATTCCTTTGTTGCGTGAGGCCTTCCTCGAGAAACATTTTGAAGGGATCCCATGTCCCGTTGTCTTTATTTTCTTATACCATGATAGGTCATTTGGGTGTGCGAGATCTTTTGTCCTCACGAGAAACAAGATCGAGAACCAATTCTTTTTACCCTGACCTAGATTGGGACATGCATTAAGAACGACAAGGAGCAAACCGCTCTGATACCAATGATCTAGAATATATTTGTAGAATGAAATGAATACACATTATTATCAAAATATTCTTAACACAGAATAACATATATACAGTAAAATCGGTTTCTATTCTATAAGGTAATAAGATGAAATTGTAAAATGCAACGGAAACAAGCTTGCTAGAATGGTGGCAGCTTATCTCTAAGAAGAGATGTGACGGTTGTGCTCATAAGAAAGAAGATGATTACAATGATTCTTTGAAGGCCTTTTTACAATAAACAGGAATTTCAAAACCATAGACATCCAAAAACCCTAACAATACTAGATGAAGCGCCAAAAGTCATGTGGGCCCCGTTTGGGTAAGTTAGTACTTCAACTTCCCAAGGTCATAACTTTTGCATACAATCTATGTTTTAGGCACATGATATCCCATTGGAATGTTCTATCTAAGGACTACACCTTTTTCTGCTACCTATCAAAAGTGTTTATGGTTGTGGTGAGCCCTAAAAATCGTTGCTTAGGGCCTCAAAATGGCCCCGCAAGTGATGGACTCGAACTAGGGAAAAAACTGCCAAACTGGAAAAATTCCAAAATGAGCTAGCTGAAATAGGTGGGAGGCCACCGACATACATATGGATCAAAAAATGATGATGAAAACCAATCTCTTTATGTTGATGTGAATAAAATTAAAGAGAGAAGAGAATTCAGTCCGAAGAAAGATAAAAGACCACGTTATAAGAAGGATGTTTCAAAGGTCAAATGCTACAATTGTAAGAATTTGGGACATTATGCCTCTTGATGTCCCCATAAGGATGAAAAAGGAAATCATCATGCACATGCAGCTAACATAGAAGATTCCACACCCTAGGAAAAGAGAAAGGACTCAAAGGAGGAAGAGTATGTCTTTTAGAGAGTGCTTATTCGAAAACACATGATGAGGAAGTAAAAGACAAGTCAAATGGGAAATCAGTAGCTAGACTCCAGGTTTTCATATCATCTTTGATATTTCATATTCCTATAACTTAAGTAAGTGTTGAAAAGAGAATAACAATCTTTATAGTTCCATTACTATCAAATTTTTAGTAACATTTGTATGTTATTGATACGATGGTTATTATGTAAATTCTCATTGTTTAGTATCAATGATGCACTTGTTTTCAAGATAAAATTTATCTCCTCTAGGAGATATTCTTGGTTGTTGTTACTCTTGTTCTGGGTAGGTCACAGGTGATAAATATAAGAGGGATATATATTGATGATTGCAGGAGGAATCAAACTATATGGTCTTTAGCTCAAACATGGAGTGGACTATCCAGACATAGAGTTGTGTACATGACCATACACATCCATGTAATGAAGGAGAAAATGACGAAATCAAAAATTTCTGGAGGGGACACTTTTGAAGGATACACAGTATCTCATATGGATATTGATAGTAAGGAGTATAAGGCTCTGAAGATAATTTTACATATCCCTCTATTTCAATTGATCACTCTTCAAATCATTAGGAAGAGTGAGTAGTTCCATAAGGTGCTACTAGGATCATTGTATTGACCAGGAAGAGACCATCATGGTCTCGTGATACTTTTTAGGATGCAAAGTGGGATATAGATATATGACATTGATGAGCCATATCACAAGGAGGAGCATATGGATGCACCAATGGTGATCCATATGGATATTAGTGGCTACCCACCTTTTCCAACTGGCTCAAAGCAGTTTTCTGGTAATTTTGGTAATTTACTATTTTTAGCAGTTTTCACTTTCGGAACCTTTTTGAGGCTCTAAACAATGTTTTTTGGGAAAACAGGTTTGAAATATGCAAGTTCCTTCAATATTTCACCTAAAATGAATCTCCTCGATGTTACCTTTCCAACGGGCTATCATACGCCTAAAACGGAGATCGTATGCAAAAGTTACGACCCGGGGAAGTTGATGCACTAACTTACCCAAATGGGGCCCACATGACTTTTGGTGCTTCATCTCCTAAGGTTAGGTTTTTGGATGTATAGGGTTTTTCACATTCCTTATTATTGTAAAAAGGCCTTCAAATCCTCATTGTAATCATATTCTTTTGAATGAGCACAGCCATCACATCTCTTCTCAGAGATAAGCCTCCACCATTCTAGCAAGCTTGTTTCCACTGCATTTTACAGTTTCCAGCTTATTTCTTTATTAATAGAAAACCAGTTTTATTGTATCTCTTTTATTTTGTGTTAAGAACCTATTAATAATTTATATTCATTTCATTATTCTCATAAAATATGGATCAGTGGTATCATAGCGGTCTGCTCCTTCTCGTCTTAATCCATGTCCCCAATGAGGTCGGAGTACAAAGAGTTGGGTCTCGAGCTTGTTTCTCTTGAGGACAAAAGATCTCGCACGCCCAAGCGACCTCACATGGCTGGAGAAAATAAATATGATGGGACAGGAGATCCTTTCAAACTATTGATTGAGGAATCCCTCACACAATAGAGGAACGATATGATGGATAGTTTCACGCAAATCCTTCGGCGGCTACCAACAGGCGATGCATCTTCTTCGAACGGAGGCATCGCCCCCTTCAAGGTACAAATAAACTTCAATATTCCTATATTTGAAGGTTAGATAGACGTAGATGTTGTAGACAATTGTTTGAATCTACTAGAATGGTATTTTTATGTCCATAACTTTTCGAATAGAGAAAATATTACTTTTGCGCTCCTAAAAGTTGTTCCCCATGTCAACGATTGGTGGGAAAATTTTTGTGAGAAAAAGGAAATAGAGGAAACCTCATTATTTTTAGTCACAACCACCTAGGAATCCTTGGATTCTATTAAGGAACAATACTACCTTGTCTAAAGTTATGACGACCTGTATACCAAATGGACCACACTGCGGCAAGAAAGAGACCAAGCAGTGCCAGATTTCACAAATATCTTCCATACCTTGTGCACCAAGTTGGGTATCAAAGATTCAGAGTGACATCTAGTGCTCAAGTATCGTGGTGCTCTAAATAGATACATCTAGACTGAAATGGAATTTCTGGACATCTCATCCTTGGGCGCAACCTACATATATGTCGTCAAAATCGAGCAGAAGCTCAAACAAAAAATGTGGTTGTTTGGGCCTGGGAACCCTTCACAACAAAATCTAGGAAAGGGCAGCCCCAACCCATAGAACAAAGGTCAGAGAAAATATGGACAGTATCAGGAAAACCAGTCCAATCCAAAAGAAAAGAAGGACACCGGAAAGACAAAGAAAGACACTGGTAAGTGGTGCGACTTCCATAAGATCCCTTGGCATAACATTGTTGACTATCGCTCAAAGCAGTCATTGGTGGCCCAAGTGAAAGCCTCTGAATCAGATGTGGATTCTGACTCTGAGCCAGAACCAGAAAGGGGAAGATAGATCATTAACATGGAACCTAGTGCCACTGTTGCTACCACCAAGCTCCAGCCTAGTGAACCAGACTAGCCAGAAGAAGGAGAGTTCCTATTCCATTCACAGATGTGGGTAAAAGGCACCCTATTACACTTCATCGTTGATAGCGGTAGCCAAAAGAACCTCATCTTAGCAGAGGTCATCAAGCAGCTTACCCTGCCAACAACGTCGCACCCACAACCCTACACCATTGGATGGCTCCGCCAAAGAAGCAATCTCCGCGTCATCCAATAGTGTCGACTATCGTACGACATCAAGCCCTTCAAAGATGAGGTATTGTGTGATGTTTCTCCTCTCGAAGTTTGTGATGTTATTTTGGGCCAACCTTATTTATGGAAACGTCATGTTGTATATG
>SNQJ01S0037366.1:30773-51391 GCA_010110895.2 Picea sitchensis
CACTTGCCTTGGTACATAATTTAACATTTGATGCATTATTTCTTGGGATTGGAGGTGTGGCAGAGAGCATATGAGATTTCCCTTTGCCAAGGAAAATACATTGTTGAGATCTTGCAGAGACTTGAGATGATGGACTGCAAGTACATGGCCACACTTAAGTTGAAAAATATGAAGCTCTTGAGTGATTCATCTTCATATTTTCTTGATCGCACGATGTACAAACAATTTATCAGATCCTTGATGTACCTAGTTAATACCAAGCCAGACATATGTTTTCCAGTGAACACTTTGAGTCAATAAATGGTTGGCCCTATACATGTAAATTGGATAGTAGAAAAACATGTGTTGAGGTACCTAAATGGTAAAATTGGATATGGATTGAGATATGTCTTGGATGGAGATGTGAAGCTTTCAGGTTATGCATAGTCTCATTGGCCAGGGAGTGCAGTGGATCAAAAAATCACATCAAGATGTTGCTTCAAACATCAATGGCACTTAGTACATTAGAGGCAGAGTATATAATAGCCAATGTTGTAAGTCATGAAGCAGTGTGGTTTCGAAAGCTGCTTGCAGGGTTATTTGATCAAGATTTGGAGAAAACTTTGATATATTGTGATAATCAAAGTTGTGTGAAGCATATAGAGATAAAATACCATTACTTGCAAGACATGGTGCATAGAGGAGATGTGGAGCTCTGGTACATATCCACGGATGAGAAAATAGTGGACATTCTCACCAAGCCTCTATCTAGAGTGAAGTATGATTACTTAAAAGAAAATCTTTGCATGATGCAAAATCCCCACCCTCGTTGAGAGTAAGGTGTGTTGTTTCTCCTTCAGTAAGCTAACCCCTCTAGCCAAGGGTTCCCTAGATCAGTCATGTGCAGTGACTGAGGAGGTAATGCACTATCTGATACTAGTCTTTCCTATGCCATGTGAGGTGGATAGGTGTGAATAAGACTATTGGGAGATGAGAAACATCACAACATAGTCTCGGAGACTATGGAAGTGATTGTTTTTCACTAGACAATAAGTGTGTACTACTACGGTGGTTCTGTACCACTGGAAGTGACTTTGTGTCACTGGAAAGTAGCTTTGTGCTACTACAATAGTTGTGTACCATTGACGATGATTATGTGTCACTCGGCAATAGTTGTGTACTACTACAGTGGTTGTGTACCACTCGCAGTGATTGTGTATCAGTGTAAAATAGTTGTGTACTACTAGGGTGGTTGTGTACTACTACAGTGGTTGTGTACCACTGGTGATGATTATGTATCACTTGACAATAGTTTTTTACTATTACAATGGTTGTGTACCACTGGCGATGATTGTGTATCAAAGAACAATAGTTGTGTACTACTATAACAGTGTTTATGTACCACTTGCATTGGTTTTGTACCACTCGACAGTAATTATGCACTACTATGACAATAGTTGTGTACTACTATGACTTGACAAAAATTGTGTTCCATTGGATGGCATTGTACTAGTTGTGTGCTAGTAGTTGATTTCCATGGAGACTACCAAACCTCTTGGAAGTAGTTGTGTGCTATTGTTTTATCGTAGCACAGTCAAGAGGACTAGGGTAGTAGTTGTATATTACTGAACTACGGCAGTAGTTGTGTACCACTATACTATATGGGTAGTTTTGTTCTACTGGATAACTATAGCATAGCCTTGGAGACCATGATGGATAATTCGATCTACCGATGACATGGTAGTTTTTGTGTGCTACTATTTGATTGCAAAGTGGTCAATGGAATACCCAAAGAAGACATCGTGAAAAATACCTCCCTAGCTAAGAGGGAGTGTTGATGTTTGGTAGTAGGAGGATGTACTTTTCCTCCTAGACAATGTTTCTCAAAAGAGAAAAAGATTCTGGAAGCAAGAGAACCATTGAAAATATGTGGAAATACCACAAAAGAAAATTTGTCCCGGAAGAATAAATATTAAAGTGAAAATAGAAGCCTCTACATAAGAATTCAGCCCATATGAACTAATAAAGTGGAAAACAAGTAATCAACTAAACATGTAGTGGAAGCATAAACTAGGAAAAAAAAATCTCCCACACAAGAAACCAATATTTTTGGGTATAAACCCTTGGAAAAACCCCGGAGGGAAATCCATTTCTAATGTCTTTTATTAAGGTCAAATCAGGGCTCTCGTAATAGGGAAAATGGCACACTAAGAGAATATACACTACAAACAAACCTGCCAATGCTTGTGTTACTGTACAACCCTATACTAGCACACTTTTTAAGGTGTGTGCAACTTTCCTTTATCAAACCGACCTACATACATGATTGTTCCCGCTAAAACCCCTGTACATGTACAAAAATGCTATATGATGACTTTCGTATGATGCTACACTTTCCTCTGGATTCTATAAGCTGAAACCCACCTACAACTGCCTTTGCTCTCTCTTCTCCTTGACCTGTATGACCTCTATATGAAATTCCTTCTACACCTATCCAAGATCTTGAATCACAGACCTTTGTGATCCAACCATCTCTGCATTAACACTTGTACGTAATATATTCACCCAACGAGTGAGATTTCCTCACTCCCGTGTAAGAAAAAGTCCTTCTTTTCTTCTACACTTCTCACACTAGAAAAAATCCTTCTTTTCTATCCTCGACCTTGGCATATATTTATAAAAGATCTACATGAGATCCATTGGAAATCAACAAAACATATATTTTGGTGCATTTGAGGTACATTTTAGTTTGGCATTCAATATAGTTTAGGGGGTTCAACATATTTTCCACTGGTTTTGCAGATTTTGACTATGATTGTGACCATGGGGATCAGAAGTCTAATATAGGTTATATATGCAAACTTAGTTCTAGTCGTATTAATTGGTCATGCAAGAAACATCATGTCATTTATCTTTCTTCAGTTGAGGTGTGGTATATCTAGAAACAATTTTCACTAACTATCAATCACTTTATCTTTGACAAATCCTTTTTGAATTTGGTTTCCAGTAACCCCAACCGACCAATTGAGGTTGAAATAATTAATATTGCATCATGCTTGGTCAATATCCAATTCAACATCAATGCACTAAGCACATAGAGATACACATGCATCTTATTCGTAAGCTTATACATGATTAGGTTGTTGACTTTGCTTGTTTATGAACCAAATATGAAGATGTAAACATCTTCACAAAGCCCTTGATATAAGCCAAGTTTCTTCATCTTCACATGATGTTAGGTGTGAAGTGAGTTGTCATTAGAGGGGGATAGGTGTAATTCCTTCTTGCTTCACCTTTTTGTAAATCCATTTTCATACCCCAAGTTGTTTGTATGAGAGGATGTTATGATATTATAAATTAGGGGAATGAAAAGACTAATTTGGTCTAATGCGCTAGTCATGTGTGATATAATTACTTGTTTCTTTAATGTATTTTGTACATTAGTTATTTGACAATTCTTCCTTGTGCATATAGGTGATCCGATGGTCTTCCTATTCTCAATTACATTGACACTTGATTTGTGTTCTTTCACCTATTGGGTCTTGATCTCTATTTAAAGATCATGGAGGGTCATTTTCCAACAATAGTATTAGAGGTATAAGTATTACCCATGTAACAAAGTCACCTTAGTGACTTTAGGTTAAAATATTAGGGTTTTCATCTTTTAGGGTTTCAGTCTGTCTAGCTCTTTATAAGAGTGATGACCCTCATTGAAATTGTGTACCATTGAATAATAATATAATATCGTTTAGTTTTTATGGAGATCATGTTTTTTGTATTTCTTTGGTTCTTGTAATAAATAGAGAGAAACGGTAAAGAGAATGTTGTATTGGATGTAAGCATGTCTTTAACGATTCTACCACTTGAATTTGGTGTCTTGATCTTTGACATGTGTAAGATATTTCTCTTTAATGTTCAACTATCTCATTGTACACTTGCAATTTTTAACATCTATAATTATGCAACGTATGTGCATTAATGGAAAATTATAACAACACTATCATAATTAAAATTATTCTAGGATAGAGGAAAATATTTGAGTTATATTTCTTGAAATTAGTCTTTAAAATATATGTATTAATGATTATCACAAGGACGAGCTTGGTGATTATTGGTGTGTAGTGGGTAGACCCGAGGTTCAAAATTAATTCACCAATAAATCCCAAGATATTGGCCCTTTCAGCATCACCCGAAAGCAGCTGAAGTCTCACCCGAGGTACCTATGGGGACTGTAGGAAACACTATTTTGCAGTCATGAAGGGAATGGATACAATTCTAACATTCATTATTACTTAACAAACATGAAATATACCATGCGTGTGAAATCATAACAACAACATAACATATGGCAAATTCATCTTACTTAACCATTCAACACATGCTCAAAACCATCAAATACATATTCATATTAACCATACATGCATTACATGTGTGTCATAAACATAACATAAAAGAAACACATCACAACATACATAATGACACAAATATTTAATGTGGTTCACCCCAAACTGGGCTACGTCCACAACGAATGACTTCTTATATTATTCATTTAGGTTCAATCCTTACAACTTGTGTGCAATGCACTCAAATAAGATACATCAGTTCTACCCAAAATACGCTATATGTTCGCATATACAGTGCACACTTAGCTCCTTTTCTCATCTGTCACTTCTCTCTCATCTCTAACTCCAATCACTACCCACTACCAGTCCTTACTTTATCAACTAACTACTTTATACCCAAAACCCATACATATTTATACATTGATGTTAGGGCTTAATAAGTTACAAAATTGATCAAATGATCTAACTACTACTAACTAACTTCCACCTTCCTTATGTTGGATCCTAAATATGCACTGAATGTCTTCCATGTGTGCTTCTCCTCTGCTGACTGGTTGTGCAGTTTGCTCCTATGCGATTCCCAAAACTTACCCAAAATGTCCTGCTCCAACAAGCCCCCAACACTCACCTGTGGCTCATCTCGAGCCACTTCAAGCTTGCTTCTAGGTCTTTATGAACTTCCAGAATTATTGCAGAATATGGAAAACATTGCATGAGAGAACAATGATATGGGACTGGAAATGGTGGAAAGGAAAAGGAAGATAAAATATCACAACGGTCTATAATAGTAGAAAAAGGGGTGATAAGAAAATCCTATTCAATAGAACAACGAGCTAGTAGTGCAAAGAAATTCGAGTGTGTTACAGAGAATGTCGAATATAGTTCAAAGGGTTATGGAGTCAAAAAAATCATGAGCTTCCCCAAGAGCCACAAAGAAGCAGATGACTATGTGTCACTAGACAATAGTTGTGTACTACTACAGTGGTTGTGTACCACTGGGACTGATTGTGTATCACTGGAAAATAGTTGTGTACTACTACGGTGGTTTTGTACTACTATGGTGGTTGTGTACCACTGGCGGTGATTGTGTATCAATGCACAATAGTTTTTTACTACTACAATGGTTGTGCACCATTGGCGATGATTGTGTATCATTGAACAATAGTTTTGTACTACTATAATAGTGGTTATGTACCACTTGCATTGGTTGTGTACCACTGGATAGTAATTGTGTACTACTATGAAAATAGTTGTGTACTACAATGACTTGACAACAATTGTGTTCCATTGGATGGCATTGTAGTAGCTATATGCTAGTAGTTGATTTCCATCGAGACTACCAAACCTCTTGGAATTAGTTGTGTGCTATCGTAGCACAGTCAAGAGGACTAGGGTAGTAGTTGTATATGACTGGACTACGACAGTAGTTCTGTACCACTAGACAATATGGGTAGTTTTGTGCTATTGGATAACTGTAGCATAGCCTTGGAGACCATGATAGATGATTTGAACTACCGATGACATGGTAGTTGTTGTGTGCTACTATTTGATGGCAAAGTGGTCAATGGAATACCCAAAGAAGACATCGTGAAAGATACCTCCCTAGCTAAGAGGGAGTGTTGATGTTTGGTAGCAGGAGGAGGTACTTTTCCTCCTAGACAACATTTCTCAAAAGAGAAGAAGATTCTAGAAGCAAGAGAACCATTGAACATATGCAGAAATACAACAAAAGAGAATTTGTCTCATAAGAATAAATATTAAAGTGAAAATAGAAGCCTCTAGATACAAATTTGACCCACAGGAATTAACAAAGTGGAAAATGAGTAATCAACTAAACATGTAGTGGAAGCATAAGCTAGGAAACCAAAATCTCCCACTCAAGACACCAATATTTGCAGGTATAAACCCCATGAAAAAACATGGAGGGAAATCAATTTCTAATGTTCTATTATTAAGGTCAACTCAGAGCTCCCGTAACAGGGAAAATGGCCCACTAAGAGAATATACACTACAAACAAACATGACAATGCTTGTGTTGTTGTACGACCCTGTACTAGCATGATCTTTAAGGTGTACGTGCCTTTCCTTTATCAAACCAACCTACATACATTATTGTTCTCGCTAAAACCTGTGTACATGTACAAAAATGCTATATGACGACTTTCGTACGATCCTACACATTCCTCTGGATTCTATCTACTAAAACCCACCTGCAACTACCTTTTCTCTCTCTTCTCCTTGACATGTACGACCTCTATATGAAATTCCTTCTACAACTATCCAAGATCTTGAATCATAGACCTTTTTTATCCAACCCTTTCTGCATCAACACTTGTACAGAATCTATTCACCCAACGAGTGAGATTTCCTCACTCTCGTGTAAGAAAAAGGGGCAATAAGAAAATCCTATTCAAGAGAACAACGAGCTAGTGGTGCAGAGAAATTTGATTGTGTTACAGAGAACGTCGGGTGTGGTTCAAAGGGTTATGGAGTCAATGAAATCATGAGCTTCCCCAAGAGCCACAAAGAATCAATGTGGTAAGAAAGCAACAAAACCAGAAAAAGAGATGAGGGCACAACAACAGGATCACGCACTGAATATCAAAACTCTACAGGAAGAAGCATATCTAAGGTTAGAAAACTTCCACAAAATAGGAATGCAACAAGGTCATAACTGAAAAGGATCAAGAAGAATATCAGGAACATGAAGAACAAAGGAAAAGAACTTGTTGCCTAGTAAGAACCTGGGTATTGCAATATTAGTGATACTTGAGAAACAAGAAAATCATCTACCCAGATTGAAGTATAAATTTAAGAAGGATTTCCTCTCTTATTCGACTCAATAAATTCCCGGGAAGAACATCCTTATTTAGCATTACTACATAAGAGATATCAGCACAAGCAAGAGAAAATATCATAGCTGCAAGGGAGACATTCCAGAAGTTCATAGAGACCTCAAAGCAAGCCACAGGTGATTGTTGGGGATCTGTTGGAGTAGCAAATTTTGGCTAAGTTTTGGGAATCACACTGGAGGGAGCTGCGTGACAAGTCAACTAAGGAGAAGCACGCACGGAAGACAATTATCACATATTCAGGAGCATGCGTGTGGAAGGAAAAATTTAGTTAGTAGTAGTAAGGCCATTTAGTCCATTTTGCGATGGGATAAGCCCTAACATCAATGTATAAATATGTATGAGTTTTGGGTAGAAAATATCTAGTTGATAAAGTAAGGAGTGGTAGTGGGCAGTGATTAGAGTCAGCGATGAAATCGAAGTGACAAATGAGAAAAGGAGCTAAGTGTCCACTGTATGAGCGAACCAATGTATCTTGTTTGAGCACAATGTGCACCAGTTGTAAGGATTGAAGTATAAAGTCTTTCCTAGTCTTTCCTATGCCATGTGAGGTTGATAGGTGTGAATAATACTATTGGGAGATTAGAAACATCACAACGTAGTATTGGAGACTATTGCAGTGATTGTTTTTCATTGGACAATAGGTGTGTGCTACTACGGTGATTGTGTACAACTGGCAGTGGCTTTGTGTCACTGAAAATTAGCTTTGTGCTACTACAATAGTTTTGTACCACTAACGATGACAATGTGTCACTGGACAATAGTTTTGTACTACTACAGTGGTTGTGTACCACTTCCAGTGATTGTGTATCACTGGAAAATAGTTGTGTACTACTAGGGTGGTTGTGTACTACTACGGTGGTTGTGTACCACTAGCGGTGATTTGTATCATTGGACATTAGTTTTTTGCTACTACAATGGTTGTGTACCACTGGTGATGATTGTGTATCAAAGAACAATAGTTGTGTACTACTGTAACAATGTTTATGTACCACTTGCGTTCGTTGTGTACCACTCAATAGTAATTGTGTACTTCTATGACAATAGTTGTGTACTACTATGACTTGATAACAATTGTGTTCCATTGGATGGCATTGTAGTAGCCATGTGATAGTAGTTGATTTCTATGGAGACTACCAAACCTCTTGGAAGTAGTTGTGTGCTATTGTTTTATCGTAGCACAATCAAGAGGACTAGGGTAGTAGTTGTATATTACTGGACTACGACAGTAGTTGTGTACCACTAGACAATATGTGTAGTTTTGTGCTACTGGATAACTATAGCATAGCCTTGGAGACCATGACAGATGATTTGATCTACCAATGACATGGTAGTTGTTCTGTGCTACTATTTGATTGCAAAGTGGTCAATGGAATACCCAAAGAAGACATCGTGAAAAATACCTCCCTAGCTAAGAGGGAGTGTTGATGTTTGGTAGCAGGAGGAGGTACTTTTCCTCTTAGACAACGTTTCTCAGAAGAGAAGAAGATTATGGAAGCAAGAGAACCATTGAAAATATGTGGAAATACCACAGAAGAGAATTTGTCCCAGAAGAATAAATATTAAAGTGAAAATAGAAGCCTCTAGATATGAATTCAGCCCACATGTATTAAATAAGTGGAAAACGAGTAATCAACTAAACATGTGGTGGATGCATAAACTAGGAAAAAAAAATCTCCCACACAAGACACCAATATTTTTAGGTATAAACCCCTGGAAAACCCCCGGAGCGAAATCCATTTCTAATGTGTGTTTATTAAGGTCAAATCAGGGCTCTCGTAATAGGGAAAATGGCACACTAAGAGAATATACACTACAGACAAACTTGTCAGTTCTTGTGTTATTGTACAACCCTGTACTAGCACACTTTTTAGGGTGTGTGTGCCTTTCCTTTATCAAACCGACCTACATACATGATATTTCTCGCTAAAACCCTTGTACATGTACAAAAATGCTATATGATGACTTTCGTACGATGCTACGCTTTCCTTTGGATTCTATAAGTTGAAACCTACCTGCAACTGCCTTTGCTCTCTCTTCTCCTTGACCTGTATGACCTCTATATGAAAGTCCTTCTACACCTATGTAAGATCTTGAATCACATAGCTTTGTGATCCAACCATCTATGCATTAACACTTGTACGAAATCTATTCACCCAACGAGTGAGATTTCCTCACTCTCGTGTAAGCAAAATTCCTTCTTTTCTTCTACACTTCTCACACTAGAAAAACTCCTTTTTTGTCCTCGACCTTGGCATATATTTATGAAAGATATAAATGAGATCCATTGGAAAGCAAAAAAACATATATTTTGGTGCATTTGAGGTACATTTTAGTTTGGCATTCAATATAGTTTAGGGGGTTCAACATATTTTCCACAGGTTTTGCAGATTTTGATTGTGATTGTGACCATGGGGACCAGAAGTCCAATATACGTTATATATGAAAACTTAGTTCTAGTCATGTTACTTGGTCATGCAAGAAACATCATGTCATTTATCTTTCTTTAGTTGAGGTGTGGTATATTTAGAAACAATTTGCATTAACTATCAAGCACTTTCTCTTTGACAAATCTTTTTTGTGTTTGATTTCCAGTAACTCCACCCGACCAATTGAGGTTGCAATACTAAATATTGCTTCATGCTTGTTGAATATCCAATTCAACATCAATGCACTAAATACATAGAGATACACATACATCTTATTCGTAAGCTTATACATGATTAGGTTGTTGACTTCACTTGTTTATGAACCAAATATGAAGATGTAAACATCTTCACAAAGCCCTTAATATAAGCCAAGTTTCTTCATCTTCACATGATGTTAGGTGTGAAGTGAGTTGTCATTAGAGGGGGATAGGTGTAATTCCTTCTTGCTTCACCTTTTTGTAAATCCATTTTCATACCCCAAGTTGTTTGTATGAGAGGATGTTATGATATTATAAATTAGGGGAATGAAAAGACTAATTTGGTCCAATGCGCTAGTCATGTGTGATATAATTACTTGTTTATTTAATATGCACTGACTGTATTCCATGTGCGCTTCTCCTCTGTAGAATTTTTGTGTGGTTTTCTCCTATGCGATTCCCAAAACTTACCCAAAATTTTCTACTCCAACAAGCCCCCAACACTCACTTGTGGCTCATCCCGAGCCAATTCAAGCTTGTTTCCAGGTATCTATGAACTACCAGAATTATTGAAGAATATGGAAAACATTGCATGAGAGCACAATGATATGGGACTAGAAATGGTGGAAAGGAAAAGGAAGATAAAAGATCACAATGATCTATAATAGTAGAAAAAGGGGCGATAAGAAAATCCTATTCAATAGAACAACGAGCTAGTGGTGCAAAGAAATCCAAGTGTCTATAGAGAACGTTAGGTGTGGTTCAAAGGGTTATGGAGTCAACAAAAGCATGAGCTTCCCCAAGATCCACAAAGAAGCAGTGTGGTAAGCAAGCAACAACCCCAGAAAAAGAGATGATGGCGCAACAAAAGGCTCACGCACTGAAGATCGAAACTGTACAGGAAGAAGCATATCTAATGTTAGAAAACTTCCCCAAAATAGGAAGGCAATGAGGTCGTAATTGAAAAGGATCAAGAAGAAGATCAAGAACATGAAGAACAAAGGAAGAGAACTTGTTGCGCAGTAAGAACTTGGGTATTGAAATATTAGTGATACTTGAGAAATAAGAAAACCATATACCCAGATTGAAGTATAAAGTTAAGAAGGAGTTCCTCGCTTATTCAACTCAATAACTGCCCAGAAAGAACATCCTAATTTAGCATTACTACATAAGAAATACCAGCACAAGCAAGAGAAAATATCACAACTGCAAGGGAGACATTCCAGAAGTTCATAGAGACCTCGAAGAAAGCCACATGTGATTGTTGGGGATCTGTTGGAGTAGGAAATTTTGGGTAAGTTTTGGGAATCACACTGGAGGGAACTGCGCGACAAATCAACTAAGGAGAACCGCATGCAGAAGACAATTAACACATATTCAGGAGCCAACGTGTGGAAGGAAAAATTTAGTTAGTAGTAGTAAGGCCATTTGGTCCATTTTGCGATGGGATAAGCCCTAACATCAATGTATAAATATGTATGGGTTTTGGGTAGAAAATATTTAGTTGATAAAGTAAGGAGTGGTAGTGGGTAGTGATTAGAGTCAGGGATGAAATCAAAGTGATATATGAGAAAATGAGTTAAGTGTCCACTGTATGAGCGAATGACTAGGGTATTTTTGGTAGAACCGATGTATCTTGTTTGAGCACAATGTGCACTAGTTGTAAGGATTGAACCTAAATGAATAATATAAGAAACTAGTCATTGTGAACGTAGCCTAGTTTGGGGTGAACCATGTTAAATCTTTGTACCATGATGTATGTTGTGATGTATTTTCTTTATGTTTTGTTTATGGCGCACATGTAATGCATGGATGGTTAATATGAATATGTATCTCATGGTCCTGCGCATGTGTTGAATGGTTAAGTAAGATGAATATGTCATATGTTATGATGTTGTTATGATTTCGCACACATGGTATTATATTGCATGTTTAGTGGATGTTAAGTAAGAATGAACGTTAGAACGGTCTCCATCCCCTTCATGAATGTGGAAGCCTGGTTCTTGCAGTCCCCATAGGTACCTCAGGTGAGACTTCACATCCTTGTGCGTGATGACAAAATGGCCAGTATCTTGTCATTTGTTGGTGAATATATGTTAAACCTCGGGTCTATGCACTGCGCACCAACAATTATTTTCTCTATTTAATGAAGAGTCCATTCTTAAATGATATATCTTCATATTGTGAAGTATATTCCATTAAAAATACTAATTGTAATTTAGTTAAAGAATAGTACATCCCCATATTATAAATTATATTTCATAAAAATAATCATTGAAAATGTTTAGTCAAAGTATCGAAAAATGCATAGATTAACCATATGCCTCTTTTAAAATCTTGCAATATCTAAGATTGTAATGAAACTCAACAACTTTATCCATGTTACTCTAACTTTATGACGAAGGATCCTAGATTACCTCATTTCCGATAATGTCTAGTGTACTCTAATATTGTTGGGCCTAAATTAAATTTTAACAAATCAGTGCTTTAAATAATTAAATATTAAAGAAAATAATTGTCTTAATAACTCTATGATGAATGGAATTTCCAAAATATGTTTTGAAAACATAGCATCCCGACGAGAAGCCGTTTGATGTTTGATTATATATGTAATCAAGGCCTCTTGTAATACATGAAAAAAACATAACGGAAAACAACTTGACTTTGATTGAACTCTCACATCATGCCAAAGATTGTTTTATGCATAACCTAAACCCTAATAGATTTGTATCCTCCTTTTGTGCATGGCTACTTTCTTTGGTGTATTTTCTTCTTGAAGAAAACCTAATTATATCACTCTAGGGAAAACAAAAGAAATAAATGGGATACAATAGTCGGAAGACCGAAATCAACAAGGAGGAAGGTCTGAGGATGAAGGCGGAAGAGATTGAAGGGGATCTTTTCCATTTTTTACCACCCACGCCATTTTCAGTCCCCACGATGTATGAACTTCCAAATGACAGTGCATGAACCATACCCCTACATATAAAATATACTTCATCAATATAATAATTAGAACAACATAAATATAATCATCAGAACTAGATTAATACTATTGAATATAATCATCAGAAATAGATTAATACTATTGAATATACTGATTTGAATTTGAATTAAGATGCAATGCAAGGTTGAATATGAGATGAGAATATATATCTAATACCTGGATTGTCCGCGTAGAACCTGATAGCCGCCCAACCTCCTTTGGGGACTCCTACAATGTTTCTCTCAATGGGGTCAATGAGGTTAAAGTTTGGTGCATCAGTTGATTCGTTGTAGTTTCCAACACCTTGGCCTACCACAAAGAAATTGAAACCATGGAGATGGACAGGATGGTTGTCCGTGTTGAAAATGCTCGTGTATTGAAGAATCAACTGAATGGTTGCATTGAAGGGAAGGACATTCACTATGGTCCCATTTGCAGCCTGTGTATTATTGGGTTGAGTGCCGGTGTAATTGAATGGGAATGGAGGATTGTCTGGAAAATTCATCTTATAGATTTATTTCATCTACTTGAAATAGTGGGATTGAAGAAGAGCAGTGTTTGGAAGAACAAAAGAAATGTTGTCGATACAGGCAATGAATCTAGTCATGTTGGGTGCCTGGCATGTGCCATTTCCCATCCCCTTTGGACAAGGATTCAGTCCCAGGCCAATCGTAAAAAAGAGCTTCTTGTCCACTGTCTGAGTAACCAATGCTGGAATTGTGAGTTAGCCAAGATTCTAAGTTGGCTACAAAGGCTGTGTCATTGAGGGCTGGGAGTTTTGGCATCATAATGGTGGAGGAGTTAGTAGAGTTGAGAACATTGTAGCTTACAATTCCTGCAATAGTGGAGTTATCAAATGTTCCACCACCTGTAGCAAATGGGCGAGCTGCTATGAAAAATTGTTTAACTCCGCCAACATTAACTGTAGCATTAGAAGTGAATAACACATTAGTAGAGGAGCAGTTGTAAAGTGGTCCGGGAATTCCATTTATAGTGCATGCATCAGACACATTTGGACCACCCCCTGTTTGGATAGCTTGCTGAATAACCATCTCCATATCTGCATTCCACGATTCTCCTGGAAAGTGAAGAGGAGCACTTAAAAATATTAAATTGCATCTGAGATGAGCACTTACCATTAGCCATTGCCATAGTTACAAGGTCCATATCATCCATAAGGAATTCGGATATATAAAATTACCCAGAATAATGGGAACTTCTTTGTATGGCTTGGGAAATGGGTGGGGAACATGTGGCTTAGGATATATAATGATGGAACCATGTACACTAGCTATTAACCAAGAAATGTGTGCATTCCACTACAGAGTTCCTCTTTGTCCTACGATGGTGAAGTGATAAATGTAACTCATTCCAGTTTGAACTGGACATTGGGTGACATAACCAGGACCATCCACCCATCTAGATCTCAGCTGTCAAATCCCATGCCTGCATACATGATCTCTAAAATCAATACTACTATTCAGTAGATCGAGTTGCTGCATGCAGCCTGCTCAAGTATTTTTTATTTTTTTTAAGTAAAAAAGATAGTACCTACTATATTAAGTTAACAGAGAAACATTGACAAAATACGCAGAGATATAGTCGTCCTGAGCCACCAAAAATGTTGTCGTTTTACCAGAAACTAGCATACTTTGGAGTGAAATGAGTCTAGGAAGATAAGCTAAAAATTGTTTTGCCCCCTGTCCTACCCGAAGGAAACTAGGACAAATGGCCATAGTTCATGTTTACATTTAGCAACAACATGATGAAACAGAAAACAAACTAGCATAGGGGAACTCAGATGTCCAATGTCCAAACTAACTCCAGCAAAGAAGAAATGTCCAATGTGCACGCAGTCATTCGCCATCCCAGCCAGCCTGTTCAAGTATTATGAGTGCTCAAAGAATTAATATAATTACCAGTGAATAGTGACATTGTCCTTGATGTAGTTTACAAGTTTTATAATAACCTGATATCCCTCGTGAGCAATAATTGTAGGTCCTGGATACTTTCCATTCACTGTAATCAAAGATTTTGTGTGGAAAAGACATGTCACGTTCTTTAGCCTCACCTGCAACACAATCCATTTATAACTAGGTTAATATAATCAAACACCCCCACTGAACTCCAACGCAGTATAAAAATAATTTTCAGTATATATAGTTATGTTGAACTTGTAATTCCTGGTTGTCTGCCAATGCTTTCCTGCTACTATATCCAGGTACTGAATGATGATCAGTAGGATGACAATTAACAAGTGCTTCATAGCTAGTCGGGAAGGGCAAGGGTGGAGAAATGTCTTCGATTTCAACATTTTCGTCCTTCTACTGAACTTATAAACAATGAAACCTTAGCTTGAATATAGTTGAGATTGTTGTGATCAGCTAGGAAGCTCAGGCATATATATATATATATATATATATATATATATATATATATCAATCGTTTATCTTCAGTCCTGAAGAATACCCCATGTCTTTTTGGTTGTGGGGTATAATTTGGTGTTAAAATGATCGAGTAGAAAATAAGAACAACCGTGGTCATTGCATAGAGAAAATCGTTTCCTAATCGCTTCTGTTCAGGTGTACCTACTCAGCTGAAAGACTTGTTCGTGGTCTTTGTGAAGGGATGTAATTAACATTGAAAGACTTAATGTCTGGTTAGTACATCCATGCTTTTCTGGCATGGCACGAGGTCCTATATATGATTTCAGATATGTCAATCATGGGATACTCTCAGAACCATCATGGTCATAATAGGGATGGGTCCACTTTTTCAAAACCCAACCTCTGTGGCTTCTCTAATTTTCTCGGAAATTCTTATCCATGAAAAACTGTCTCATTTATAATTAACTAACATTGCTATGTATTAACAGTATTTCTAGAGTTCACTGATCAACAAAGAGGCCGGTGGTCTCCACTTCGGTTTTCGGTTGAGTAGAAAATTATTTTACTTTCATAACACATAATTGACCACACCAACTCAATTCCATTTCAATTCTTCATTGATCAACATTGCTATTCACATCGTTGAAACCTCCTCTAACTCTATTCAATCTAGCCTCCAACTCCCATCACTGAAGTAGTCTAAGAGATATTTATCACATAACAGACTGAATACAATAACACATAAATATGGATAACAACAACATATATCTAGTGAACAATAACTTCTATTGAATAAATAAAATAGGCTAAAACTGTAAAATTGCATAACTGAAAACAACTTTCTCAAATGGTGGTATTTATCTCTGACAAGAGATGTGGCTACTAAGCGCATCAATCTGAGAAGAATGATTACAATGAGACTCCAGAGGACTTTTTAACATTACTCATTAATTCCAAAACCCTAGACGTCCAAAAACATAACCGTAAGAGATGAAACACCAAACGTTAGGTGGGCCTCGATGGGTAAGGTTGTACCTCAACTTCCTGGCATCGTAACTTTTTCATACGACCCCAATTTTAGGTGTGTGATATCTCATTGGAAAGGTTGTTTCGAGAAATACACATTATGCCATCAAAAACTAACTATGTCTACAATTTGGTTATGGCAATAAAGAAAAATGAAACATTGTTTAGGGCCCCAAAACGGCCCTAGAAGTACATAAAGATGTACTAACATGAAAAATTCCAAAATAGTCCAGTTGGAATAGGTGGGCGGCCACCAATATCCACTTAGATGTTGTGTGGGGATTTAGGATAGCCACGAGAGTGAAAAACTGACAATTACAAAGAAATGTCATCATTACAAAGAAACGTGTTGAACTAAAAACTGTCAAGAGGAGCCAGTTGGAATAGGCGAGTGGCCACCAATATCCACTTAGATCAATCCTCCTCCCTTAGGAAGAAATTCTCTCCATTTCATTGAGTTCCCCCATCAGGTGAGGAAACTTATACTAAATTTGGCCCTGGATGAGCCACTTTCCTTGGTGCAAGAGTTGACCTGCCTTGACAACCCGATAAAGTTGGATCCTCTACTGGCAATTGCCCTTGACCTATGTGTCCACTATATGATCATTGGATTCATATCCATGCAGTCAGGTTTGAGCTCTATTGGTTTCAATTGTTCTTCGATCTTCGAGGTGTCTAATAATGGTGGAAAATATGGTTGGAGGAGGTCCACATTGAACATTGGGTGCAATCCAAGGAAGGTCAAAGTGTTGAGTTCAAAATCATTTTCACCCATAGCCTTGGTGATAGTGTAAATCCCATAGCAAAGTGAACAAAGATTTCGATGGGACCTTCCAAGGCATTATTTCTGCAAATGTAACCAGACCTTGTCTCGCACCTGAAACTTGTGCATTACCCATTGTTGATCATGGCACTACTTGTACTTAGAATTGGCTTTCTTCAAAATCTCATGGACCTATTGGAAAATGTGTTGGATCCACTCAATGAATCTGGTGGCTTTGTCGGCCTCAGAATGAACATGGGAAGATTTTGTCTTTGTGGTTGCAAGAGGTAGTGAAACATCAATGGGACCCAAGGGTTGGAATCCTAGCCCCACCTGAAATTGGTTATGTTCGGTAGAGATATGAAGATCCTTGTTTTACATATATGCTTAGAGTTATACATGTTCAGGATGTGCACAATCATCCTATTGATGACCTCTATCTGGGCATCGGTTTGAGGGTGGAAGGTAGTGGATTTAGTGAACTTGGTGTCCAATAGTGACCGGAGACTCGACCAAAATGTGTCAAGGAACTTGTTGTCATGATCAAAGATGATGGTCTGTAGTATGCCAAAATGGACCCACACTCATTTGAAGAAGAGCTTGGCAGTATTTGTCGCTGTGATGCTCCTCTTGTAGGCTGTGAGAATGGCCATCTTTGAAAACTGATCAACCACCACAAATATGAAATCATTGCCTTGCTTGGTGGTTGGAAGGCTAAACATGTAATCCATCGATATGGATTCCCAAGGCCTCTCGGGAGTAGAAAGAATGGTGTATAAGCCTTTCTTCTTGATAGTTGCCTTGGAAATGGAACATGTAGTGTAAGATATGATATACGTGTTGACGTCCTGTCGAATTTTTGTCCAATAAAAATGTTTATGTAGAAAGACCATAGTTTTCTCCATGCCAAAATTTCCTTCCATCCGACTGTAGTGAGCCTCCCAAATCAAATTTGCATGCTCTCTTGCAGGAACATAGAGCTGGCCCAGATGGCATAACAATTTGTCATGAATGTGAAAATTGATGACATTCGTGCATGTACCCAAGAGTTGATAGGTGGTGGCAAAGTCAGGATCTCGCTGATAAAATTGAATCCACTTAGAAGCCTCATGTCCACATGAATGGACCATGGTGGTGAGTGCAGCCATGGGAGGTCAGCTGAGGCAGTCGGTGACATGATTTATGCTCCCTTTCTTATAATTGATGTTTAGATGGAACTGTTGCAAGTATGTGGACCACTTCTAATGGCGGTTGTTCTACAACTTCCCTTGTGTATGTATGAACTACAGAGGCTTGTGATCAGTGTGGATGATTGTCTCCTTTCCCTAAATGTAATGTTTCCATTGACGACAGGCTTACACAATGCAATACATTTCCTTGTCATAGGTGGGGTATTTCCAGATGGTATCTGAGAGTGTCTAACTATGGTATGCTACTAGATAACCGTGTTGAATGAGAACCGTTCCTAAAGCATAGTCGGATGCATCAGTCATAATCTTGAACGGTTTTTGTATATCGGGTAAGGAGAGTATTGGATTTGAGCACAAGCGATGCTTCAGATCATCAAATGTTTATTGTTGTGCCTTCCCCCACGTGAAATTTTTGTTGCCACCGCCCTTGCTCACTATCCTGAGGGCTCGTGCAATATGGTAGAATCTGAACATGAACCGTCGGTAGAATTTGGCAATTCCCATGAAGCTCCGAAGCTTGGTTAGTGTGGTCGAGGCTGGACAGTCACAGATGACTTGGATCTTAGCTAGATCCACATGTTCCCCATGCTCATCAACAATGTAGCCCAATTATTGGACCATGTTCATGCCAAAGGAGCATTTTTTCAAGTTGGATAATAGCTTGTGCTATCGTAGAGTGCCCAAAACCTGTTGAATATGCTACATGTGCTCCTCCCAAGTGGTGTTGAAGATGAGGATGTCATCCAGATATACCACCACAAAAGAGTTGAACATAGTTACCAACTTAACGAGAACTCTCCAGAGTTCTCGTTTTTTNATAATTTCCATATGAAGATCAAACTTTAGATAATTTCATGAAACCACTTGTGATGAAAGAATGACTATTTACCTTCAAAAAACTCTTTCACTGTGCAACAAATTATGGTCTTTAACATGTGATTTTTCCATCTTTGTTATTTTCATTTACCAGTGCTAAACCACAACACTCACAGGACCGACACTCACGACCAAGTGTTATATATCGGATATTGACTTATCTATTTTTTTGTTTCTTTGTTTTTTTTTCAATTGAGCGATACCCTGTATGAGATATCGACTAACCAATAAATAAATAAATAAATAAAACACAAGTGGGACCAACTTCTGTTAGCATGATAATGATATCGACGATCATATATCAGAAATATCAATAAATCTAAAACTTATAAAACGACGATATCATATATGGAACCATACCTTGGAACCTTTCCTTGGGTTTATTGACTCATAATGTGGAACCTGCAATAGTTACCAGTCAATATGGAACCCTGAACCTTTATTTAATTATTTTTATAAAAATAATGAGCTAGAGTGGAACATTGAAGAGGAACCTTGATACCGGGTATTGGGATATCGTGAAACTTAACAAACGAAATGCATAAGGAAACACATATATAGACATTGGGGTTTCCAATATCGCCAAGCCGATATGAACTAAGAGGTCAGAACCATGAATGGTTCTCCCTATTTGCTCTGCAAAAACAATTTCTTAGTATAATTCATAAAAAAAGTTGTGGATCCACTCAATACACTGATAATTTATGAATAGAGTTTAATTTGAAAGCATTTTACACACAATAAGGAAGAAATTAATTAATCTAAAGACCATGTACATGATTCCTACAAACTCAGAAATCCTTCTATTTATCTCCGGTCACATTTCACATCGATTTGGGAATTACATATCCCCTGGCCTCTCTCTCTCTCTTGGCATAATATCACCTTAATTGCACACTCTCTCCATACTAATTACTAAGTGGTCGACAAACCATAGATGCATCCAAAACTAGGTGGAAAAAAATGAAACTTCACTCAATGGGTAAGGAATTGATAGTTTAACATCCAATACATACTATATAATGACATTGACACACATATTGGAGTAATTTTGTATTTTGTAATACATCTTAGACTAATTATCATCATTTTTATTGGAATCTTTATAAATGAGCCCATATGTAAGAAATGAAGAAAATCCAGAAAAAATAACAAAAATCATAGACAAAAGGTTCGTGTAAATTACGAGATGAAATCCATCACTAGTGTTTCCGTATTATAGACAAGGGTGAATGAGGTTGTGGTAGAGTTTAAAGAGGTCATCAAGAAATTGCGTGAACTCAAGGAAGAAAATGCAGGCGTTGTGGATATGGATTGAATGGAGAAAGGTGAAGAGGTCAAATAGAGAGATTGTCACCATGACATACTTTACAATAGGACTATATATTGCCCTTTATTTAGTGGGTATTTTTGAACCTAGTTAAATAAAATATTTTTCTATATTTTTTAATTTACCAGATCTTGATAGAGTATTATTTATATTTAAATTTTTATTGAAATTGAGTTTGAATTAAAAATTACTTAATTTGCTAAATTGAATCTATATTTAACCCGATTTTATTATAATTTATTTTTTTTTAATTAAAATAT
>SNQJ01S0037367.1:14620-26095 GCA_010110895.2 Picea sitchensis
TATAAGTAACTGGTATGATAATTTTTTTATGACTATATATTTTCATTTCAACTTTGTCTTTGTTCTCTTTATTTAATTAAATAATAATAATAATAAGGAAGTATGATCATTATCCTAAAAAAGATCATTTTGGTATAATAATAATAATAATCATCATCATCCTAAGGGGATGATTCACATCTTGTTATTATTAAATGAATAAATATATAACTAAATAATAATAATAAATTATAAAAAGTACTTAAAAAATCAGAGCAATGATAAAATAAGTATTGGAAATCTATGAAAAAACTTAAATATATAATAAATAATTCAAGATAATCCTAGGGATTGAGTTCATTTATTCTATATAAGGAGGAAAGGAAAGAGAAAATGGTTATCTCTCTTTGACAGATTTCTCTTTTGGTTGAAGCCGTAGAGAGGGAAAGGCTAAGGATTCACTAACATGACAACATGTTGAGGGTTGCAGGGTGAATTTTTAGTAAATATTAAAGTAGCAAGATCTACCATTGAGTGAAGCTTTTTCCCCCACCTTTTGTTGCAGTTGTTAGGTGAACTATGTTGCTCAAGTCACCCAAGTTACAAGAAATATGTCTTATTCACCAAAGGTATGTTCCTTAACTCTCATTGTTCCTTTCAATAAGAATTTTAATGAAGAATCAATGGTTATTTGGATTAATTTATAGTAATTATATATTTCCTTCGATAGATACAGTTATTACATGGGTAAATTTTGCATGTATTTTATTTAGTGAAATGGGTTATGACATATGGAATTAGAGTTGGTTTCAATCCTCAAGGCCTATGGGACTTTCCAATTAAGTTAGATAAATATATCGTAAATTTGAAAATGAATCCATTTTAATTTTCTTTTTTATGGGATGTAGATCTACGTCAGAGAAGCCATGCGTTAACCCATGTAGATCTAAATATATATCTAGATATGTTGCCTCCACGTAGATCAAGTTTGTCAGCAATACTCAATAAAAATTGTGTAAAGAGATATAGAACAAGATGTTTGTAGCATCTATCTCCAAAAAATGTTGAGAACCAAAATCAAGTGAAAAGTAACTAGATCAGATCAAATCTAATTGGATAAGTTTTTCTTGATCCAATCCAAGTGAATTGTTACGTACAAATATGTTGTGTTTTATATCTTGTGCCACAATCACTTGTCTGAGGAATTCATTGGAGGAATATGGATAATGCAATCTTGGTTTGGTTTTTGTCAACATGGCATTTAAAGAACCATTTAATTTAATTTTTTTTAAATGAGGCAAATCAAAATTCAAGTTATCTTTTAGTAGTATGTAATATTGTATTTTCATGCTTCCCCAAACTAAGGTTACTATGTTATGTTCATTCGCATAAATTGAAATGGAAACACACTGATATTTTATTTCTTCTTCAAATTTAATCAAGATAATTTGAAATGTATTATATATCTCATGAGGATGAATGTTCTCCTTAATTCCACCATCTTCCTAGATTAATGTATTGAAATTACTAAGATGACCGAGAGGGGGGGGGGGTGTGAATCAGTTGTTACTGTGCTTAAACAATCTTATACCTATTAAAATATTATTACTATTCTCCAAGTGATCATTAAGATTATGCAAGACATGAACACGAGAAATAATAAACATCAATCACACATATGATATACACCAAGACAAATATTCATGAGGAAACCCATAAAGGGAGAAAACCTCTTCTTCTTAGAATGATAGGCAGTCTTTTATGTTCTGTACATCATCTATCTTTGAGCACCAACTCAAAATGAGGCTACAACCTCTTCTTTAACAAGATGCAACTTGTAGAGAGAACCAACTCTCAACACTCTCTACAAACCACTAGAAAGAATCATATTTTCTCCTTATGATCTCCAGCACCAAATGGATGGAAGCAACTACTTCCACTTATACAAGCACCAATTTGCACACAAAAAAATCTTCATTTTCCCTAGCACCACCCTGCCACCCTGTTTTCTAGCCATAACTAGATGGAAGCTACAACTCCCAGTATTCAAGCACCAACTTGAATAACAGAGGACCATAGTCTTCCCTAGCACCACCCTACCACCCTGATTATAGATATTTGCTTGAATAATACCTTACAACAATACAAATATGTCAATGGTTACCATTTCTTCTCTTTTCTGTAATTATGCTCTAGTTCTGTTTGTTCATGCTTGGCTCCACTTGTTGTCTCTTTTTTGTTCTGTAGTACTGCTCTGCTTCTGTCTGTTCATACTTATGTTCGCTTGTTGTATCTTTCTCTATTCTTCTCAAGCTCTTAGGTTCTTGTACATTCTTCTCTTTTCACCATTTCTGCTATGTCCCGCTTCTGTTCTTCACCTTTGAATTTGTTCTCATTCTGTTCATACGGTAATTTTCATTACATATGGTTCAAGTCATTCTATAGAGAAAACAACATCCACACTCTATCACAACATTTTTCTTTTATGATTTTTCTCATAATTTGTTACATTACGAATCTCAAACACCTAAGAACAATGATTCAGTTCATATAACTTAATCGTAACTGATCAAGAAATCACAAAGTGAAACAGTAACCCTTCGATCAAATTGTCTATTTAATCTACGTCATTGGATTATACACGCATAGGATTTTTGATCCACAGGTCCTCGCAAACTTTACCCGCACGAACAAGCACCGCGTGAAACATTCCTCTCCACATGACCACTGGTTGTGACCACTTGCCAATAAAAAAGGTGCTTCGAAACTTCACACTTCGGATATTTTGTTCTGAGTTATCCTGACTCTCCCAACTTTCGATCTCCGAAGTAGAGCCTAGCAATGCTATCTCCTTCCCTTATTATTTGTTGATGTGACCTTGGATGTGACTCATAGCTAATAACTTCGAGACTTCGAGTTTCTCAAACTCGCAAGTTAGCTCTCCTCATTTATCCGATGTTCAAACTCCCGAAATCCGAACTTCATCGTACCAGATCAACGGTCCATGACCCTTAGTGATCCAATGGTCCAGATATCTCCTTCGTGAATTGAGACTTCATGACTTCATGCTTTGTCTCTTGTCTAATCGACGACCCACGACATTCCTCGATCCAATGGTCCAAATCTCATTGAGACTTCGCATTTTGGTACTTTGGAGATGACCCATGCTCTCTTTTGTTAGCTTCCATTTGTTTCCATGCACCGATATGAATGTGCACCATAGATCTATCATCCATGATAATCAATGCTTCCTGATGTAGTTTCTTTCAAACCTTTGTCTCGTGATTCCTTATTTCCTTCTCACCATTCTTAGTTGACATCAATGAAAACACTGACAACACATCAAACAAATAACTCGCCAACAATCTCCCCCTTTGAAATTGATGACAACTTTCTGCATTCTGGAAATTGTCATTTTCAAAATAGTATCTTTCTCCCCCTTTGACATCGATGACAAAGGAACCACACTCCCCCTTCAAATATGAATGGAAAAACCAGAACAATATTCACCAAAAATACAACAGATAATCAATAAGTACTCCCCCTGACAAGGTGAACACATTAGATGAAAAAAGATACGACCCCAACTTCTGAAAAAGATATTCAAATGGTGTCTTTGCTAAGGGTTTAGTAAAGATATCATAAATCTGCTCCTTGGAAGGAATATAATTTAGCTGAACAACTATGTTTGTAACTTGCTCTTTGAGAAAATGATATTTTATTGGTATAAGCTTAGTTTTTGAATGGAGAACAAGATTCTTGGAGACACTAATGGCACTTGTGTTATCAAAGTGAATTGGAATGGGATCAATATAAGTTACATTCAAATCTACAAGAGTTTGTATCATCCATAATAAATGAGTGCAACAAGTAGAAACAACAATGTACTCTACCTCTGTAGTTGACAAAGAAATAGATCCGTGCTTCTTACTAAGAGTAACTAATGAATCACCTAAGAATAATTCACCTCCACTAGTGCTCTTTCTCTTATCCAAACAATTTTACCAATCAACATCTGAATATGTAGTTAATTGAAAATTTTAATTTCTAGGATACCAAAGACAATAAGTCATTGTACCCTTCAAATATTTGAATATCCTCTTGACGACTTATAAATGACTTTGTTTAGGAGAAGACTGATAACGACTGACCATTCCAATGACTTGCATTATATCAGGATGAGATGTTGTGATGTATAGAAGACTGCCTATCATTGATTGATATGATCTTTGATCAACATCAGATGAAATATCATCTTTACTGAGCTTGCAACCAACCACTATAGGTGTACTAACTGGAGAGGAATCTCCCATCTAAAACTTCTTTAGAATCTCTTTCAAATACTTTTCTTGAGAGATAAATAACCCTGCAAAACTTTGATTGATTTGAAAACCAAGAAAATATGAAAGTTCTCCTATAATGGACATATCAAACTCAGTTTGCATAGAATTAGCAAACCATTGAACAAAAAGTTCATTAGTACATCCAAAAATAATGTCATCTACATAAACCAAAATAACTAATAAATCATCACCTTCAAACTCAATGTATAGATTACTGTCAACAACACCTTTCTTGAACCCTTTGTCCTGTAAAAAATTGTCCAGTCTATAATACAAGGCTTGTGGTTCCTGTTTCAGTCGATATAATGCCTTTTTCAACTTGAAAACATAGTCAAGATTATCTGTCAGTGAAAATAGTTCAGGTTGTTCCATATATACTTCTTCTTCTAGGTCTCCATGATCAAATGTTGACTTAACATCCATATGATATACGTTAAAGTTCTTATGACATGCATAGTCAAGAAACATTCTGATGGATTCCAATCTTGCCACTGGTGCAAAGGTTTCATCAAAATCATCCCCTTCAACTTGTGCATACCCCTTATAGACCAATTTGTCTTTATTGTTAACAATTTGTCCTTGCTGATTCATTTTATTCTTGAACACCCATTTGGAGCCTAATACCTTCTTATCTGCAGGTCTAGGAACAAACTCCCAAGTATTGTTATTCTCAATATGATCAAGCTCTTCATTTGTATCTCTAATCCAATCGTCATGCTTGCTAGATTCATCAAAATTTGTGGGTTCAATCATAGATAGGAAAATTATATGAGATTGTTTTGGGTCTTTAATCAATTGCCTTCTTGTTTGAACTCCTTTATTCATATCACTGATTATTTGTTTTTCAGGATGATTCTTTCTAATAATTCTGAGAGGTGGTTTTCTTTGTGTCTGCTAATTTGAGTCTTCCTAAGTATTTGTATCTTCATCTGACTTAGATTCATGTATTTATTATTCTTAGACCAGTTCATCTTCAACTTCAACTATATCCTTCGTTGTTGATTCAATACTGCTTACATATCGTACCGATATTTATTCATCAACTTTTATGTCAATACAATCAACCAATTTATGCAGCCTCTTATTATAGCATCTGTATCCTTTATTTTTTGTATCATACCCTAAGAATATACCTTCATCAACCTTGGCATCATATTTGCCAATATTTTCATCATTATTCTTGATATAACACTTACTCTGAAAGACTTTAAAATTCTTGATTGAAGTAGGTATTCCAAAACATAATTCATAAGGAGTCTTGTCACTTTGTGGCCTCAGATGATCTTTGTTAAGAATATGTACAACTCTATGAATTGCTTCTACCCAATATGTCTGAGCAATATTCCTTTCATTCATCATTGATTTTTCCATCTGCTGAACTGATCTATTCTTCCTCTCAACTACTCCATTTTGTTATGGTGTCCTTGGAATAGTATACTCTCTTTTGATCCCATGTTTATCACAAAAGTCTTTGAAGTCCCCTAAACTAAATTCTCTTCCTCTATCAGACTTTACTGCCTTCAATATTTTTCCTGTTTGATTCTTAGTTAGAGCCTTAAACACTTTGAATTTTTCAAATGCTTCATATTTTTCTTTCAGAAAGGCAACCCACATGAGTCGAGAATAATCATCAATAATCAACATGAAATAATTTTCTTTTCATGTACCTTCCTTCCTTGATGGTCCACATAAATCCATATGTACTAACTAAAGAGGTTTCTTTGTTGATGTAAAGTTCTTAGATTTAAACTGTGTCCAAGTAATCTTTCCTATTTGGCAAGGTTTACATACCAAATCATATGGCTTTGATATCTTTGGAAGATCTTTTACTGCCCCACTAATTCTAAGTTTGATTAGATAATCAAAATTTAGGTTTCCAAGTCTCCTATGCCATATCCAACTTTCATCATACTTACTTAAGTGACATTGTTCTTTTTCTTCTTTCAAAACATAGACATTGTTTTATGTTCTTATGCCTTTTGCAATTAGCTATCCTGAATTCATAGATTGTATTCTACAATCTTTAGAAGTGAAAAAAACTTCACATCCTCTGTCACAAAATTGACTGACACTAAGAAAATTAGGTTTCATACCATCTACAAACAACACATCTTGATATTTCCCTTTTCCATTACTTAGAATTACCATTCCTTTAACTTTGATTTTTCCTGGTGCATCATTTCCAAAAGTTACAATCCCTGATTTGCTTTCACTTAGAGACAAAAACTTAGTTTTGTCTCCAGTCATATGTTTGGAACATCCACTATCAATATACCAAGGATCCTTTTGTATTTGAGAAGAAAATACTAACCCACACTTATTACTTTCTTTCTTTTTCCATATTTTGACATTTTCAGCTGAGGAATTTATTCTTGGATCAACTTTGCAATTCTTCAAATGACAATCTAAGGCTTTGTGACCAAAATTATGACAAATGTAACATTCATTCTCATTATACAATGGATCAAAATGATTTTTATGACATTGTCTACTAACTGACTATTTAGTTCTATGTTGCAATCGTTGTTCATTCTGTGACCTCCTTAGTTGCATACTTCTAAATGTAATTCCACAATTTGCAGCTTTATGACCAAAATTAGAACAATAATAATAGTAAGCATAGATCAAATTTTGATACATGAATATTGACTTTCCTCTTGAAATTGGTTTCTTTATCTTTTTGTGTCTTTGTTCTTGTTCAGAATTCAACTCATCTTTATTAACTTTCGTTTGCAAAGTATGATCATAATCTGTCTGTTTGCTAACTTGAAATTTGATCATCTTAGTTGATTCTTTGTTTTCTGGATGATTTCTACTAGGACCACTTTCATAACCAAGATCAATTTTTATCAATGGAGATCTTTGTTTACTCAGTATTCTATCCAGTTCTTTTGAGGCTTTGATACTTGACATATTTTGGTGATACAAGGCTTGAAAATTCTCCAACGTTTTCTAGATTTCACTACTTCTTCTTCCATACCTTCACATCTCACCTTGTTCTCTGCTAATTGTTGTTTTAGAATATCTTCTATTTTATTTGCTTCTTCTAATTCTAATTTTAACAAAACAAAATCTTCACTTGGTTCTTTACCATTCTTTTCAAACTGCACCAACAATTGTTTTTGTTTTCTCTTCTTAAGTCTGAGCCTGTCAATCTCCTCTAAAGCATTGATTAGTTCACCTTCCATATCAACCACAAATTATTCTTCATTCATGTCACTTCTTGTGTATTCATCATCAAGGTATCCTATGGCCATAAGCATAAAATCATTCAATTTATCTTCACAACATGAATTTTTATCTATGTCTTCTGAGGAGTCATCATTATTTGCACACAAAGTTTTCTTTTTACTATATTTCTTAAATTTGTATTTCTTTTCATCATCATAGTTTTGGTCCTTTTCTTTGTGAGGACACTTAGATGAAAAATGACCTATCTTACCACAGTTGAATCATTTAAATGACAACTTTCCTTGGTATTTTCCTGATCCTTTCTTTAACGTTCTCACAAATTTAGCCTCAATCTCATCTAATTCCGAATCAATATTCTTGTCTTCTTTAAAAGATACTTCTATAGTGGTGGATTTATATCTACTAATCCTCATTTCATAAGCAACTAGATTTCCTAGGAGTTGATCAATAGGCATACTTTTAATATCATTAAGTTCATCTATTGCATAAAATTTTGGATTAAATCTATCATACATAGATATTAAAATCTTCTCACAAAGACCCTTCATGGCATTCACAAACTCCTCAATTCTTAAAAAATATTTACTAATTGTTTCATCCTCATTCATATTTAGTTGTTCAAATTTCAAACTGTATGTATGAAGTCTGCCACCTTTTACTTTCTCATTTCCTTCATAACCGCTAATGAGTTTATCCCACATCTCTTTGGCAGATTCAAGATGCATCACCTTTACAAACTCAACTTCAACAAGCCCACTCAAGATAGCATTCATTTCCTTTGCATTGAAGATAAATTCTAACTTATCATCTTTGGAATCTAACACAATAGGTTTTGTATATTCAGTCTCTACTATACCCCAAACATCAACACCTAAGTCCATAATGTATGTTCTCATTCTAACTTTCCATAACGAAAAATTTGTTCCATAAAATAGAGGAGGCTTATTGGTTAAAGTCCCTTCATGACGTGCCATGTTTAATCTTACAGATATAGCTTTAAATAAAAGGAATCTGCTCTAATACCAATTGTTTAAATTACTAAGACAACTGAGAGGGGGGGAGGTGAATCAATTGTTACTATGCTTAAACAATCTTATGCCTATTAAAATATTATTAATCTTCTCCATGTGATCATCAAGATTATGCAAGACATGAACAAAAAAAATAATAAACATCAATCACACATATGATATACAAAGAGACAAATATTCATGAGGAAACCCATAAAGGGAGAAAACCTCTTCTTCTTAGAATGATAGGTGGTCTTTTATGTTATGTACATCGTCTATCTTTGAGCACCAACTCAAAATTAGGTTACAACCTCTTCTTTAACAAGATGCAACTTATAGAGAGAACAAACTCTCAAGATTCTCTAGAAACCACTAGAGAGAAGCATATTTTCTCCTTATGATATCTAGCACCAACTGGATGGAAGCACCTACTTCCACTTATACAAGAACCAACTTGCAGACATAAAACTCTTTGTTTTCTCTAGCACGACCCTGCCACACTATTTTCTAGCCACAACTAGATGGAAGCTACAACTCCCAATATTTAAGCACCAACTTGAATAACAGAGGACCACAGTCCTCCCTAGCACCACCCTACCACCCTGATTATATATCTTTTCTTGAATAATACCTTACAACAATACAGGTATGTCAGTGGTTACCATTTCTTTTCTTTTATGCAATTCTTCTTTGCTTCTGTTTGTTCATGCTTGGCTCCACTTGGTATCTCTTTTATGTTCTGTAGTACCGCTTTGCTTCTGTCTATTCATACTTAGCTTCACTTGTTGTCTCTTTCCATCTACTCTTTGTCTATTCTTATCATTCTCTTAGGTCCTTGTACATTCTTCTCTTTTCACTACTTTTGCTTTGTCTCGCTTCTGTACTTCATCTCTCAATTTCTTCTCATTCCATTTCTGCTATGTCCCGCTTTTGTTCTTCATCTCTGAATTTGTTCTCATCCTGTTCATACTATAATTTTCATTACATACGATTCAAATAATTTTACAGAGAAAAAAACCAACCACACTCTGTCACAACATTTTTATTTTATGCGTTTTCTCATAATCCTTTACACTATGCATCTCAAACACCTAAGAACAATGATTCAGTTTGTATAACTGAATCGTAACTGATCAAGAAATCACAAAATGAAACAGTAACCCTTCGATCAGATTACCCGCATGAACAAGCATCAGGTGTAACATTCCTTTCAACATGACCACTGGTTGTGACCACTCGCCAATAAAAAAGGTTCTTCAAAACTTTGTGCTTCGAATATTCTGCTATGAGTTATCTTGACTCTCCCAACTTCCGATCTTTGAAGTAGAGCCTAGCAACATTAGCTCCTTCCCTTATTCTCTGTTGATGTGACCTTGGCTGTGACTTGGGGCTACGCTCTTAGGGACTTCAAGTTTTGTGAACTCACAAGTTAGATATCCTCCTTTCTCCGATGTTCGAACTCCCGAACTCCAAAATTCGTCGTTTCAGATTAATGGTCCACAACCCTCAGTGATCCAATGGTCCAGATCTCTTCTTCGTGAATCAAGACTTCGTGAATTCACGTTTGGGCTCTTGTCTGATCAACGGCCCATGACATTCCTCGATCCAATGGTCCAGATCTCATCGAGACTTCGCGTTTTGGTACTTTGGAGATGACCCATGCTCTCTTTTGTTAACTTCTGTTTGTTTCCATGCACCGATATGGATGTGCACCATAAATCTATCATCCATAATAATCAATGATTCCTGATGTAGTTTCTTTCAAACCTTTGTCTCGCGATTCCTTTTTTCCTTATCACCATTATCAGTTGACATCAATGACAACACTGACAACACACCAACCAAAGAACTCACCAACATAAACACTGAAATAGGGTTAAAAAAGGAAGGAATGAATTGAAAGGAAACAAACATAATTCTGACAAGAAAAATTGTTTGATCCTTTTTCTAAGAAAATGTGAACTTTCTGATGGAATATAAGGACCATTTCCAGTTGTTGACAAAGGTATTGGAGGAAAATTCATTGATAAGGTAAGAAATCTGAGAAGACCTAAATAATTTTTTTTTGTAAGATGTGAAGAGCTAATGGTGAAGAGAGAAATCGAGATAGATTGAATTCTTTTTATTTGTAAAGATTTGATTTTCTTAAGAGAATGAATTATCCATGTGTATTTAATGTTAAGAATATAGCCAAGAAAGTAAATAACAAACAAGATCAAGAAGGAAAATCAGACAGGTGGAAAAGGCACAAAGACAATTCAATTATTATGTACATCAATAATGTATATATAGTACATATAGGACAATTTTCCTCTAACGGTATAGGATAAGATAACGAACTCGGGATTAGATTTTTCAACATCCCCCCTTAATCATAAGTTTTTTCTTTCCTGAAAAAACACCACTTCTTGAAAACTAGTAATCTGTCAAGTGAATATTCAGAGGGCTTAACATCCTCTCTGAACTTGTAGAAGATGAAATATTCTACTAAATTTGTGGTTTCAGGATGACCACAAACCAATATGGTGGTTTAAGTATGACCACAAACCAATATGGTGGTTTTGGGATGACCACAAACCAAATGTCTAAGAGAAGCTCATGTCTTCTACTAAATGGCATGGTTTTAATTTGACCATAAACTAACTAAGAAAAGGGATGAAATCAACAACTACAAATGATGATAATGTCTTTGAAAATAATTTATGGTTTTAAGATGACCACAAACTATCAAGAGCTCAAGGCTCAAAAATATGAAAATGTAACAAGAAAAACTTTGTGTCTTTTGTTTAATTGGTGGTGGTGGTTTTAAGTTGACCAAAAATTATCAAGAGTTCTGTAACATCTCGCTCTGGCGCGCTTACCAAACTTATTCTTTGAGGACACTTGCTTGCAAGTGATCTGGATTTTTATGATGATAAAACTTTTTCCTTCATTATGATGTGTTAAGTTAT